>PVKV010029074.1:0-24067 GCA_004027835.1 Alouatta palliata | reverse complement strand
TCTTGTTACCCAGGCTGGAGTGCAATGGCGCGATCTCGGCTCACCGCAACCTCCGCCTCCTGGGTTCAAGCAATTCTCCTGCCTCAGCCTCCCAAGTAGCTGGGACTACAGGCACGTGCCACCATGCCCAGCTAATTTTTGTATTTTTAGTAGAGACGGGGTTTCACCATGTTGACCAGGATGGTCTCGATCTCTTGACTGATCCACCCGCCTCGGCCTCCCAAAGTGCTGGGATTACAGGCGTGAGCCACCGTGCCCAACCTGTTTATGGTATTTTAATCATGAAGTCCTTGCCTATGTCTATGTCCTCAATGGTATTGCCTATGTTTTCTTCTAGGGTTTTTATGGTGTTAGGTCTTACGTTTAAATCTTTAATCCATCTGGAGTTAATTTTTGTATAAGGTCTAAGGAAAATGTCCAGTTTCAACTTTCTGCACATGCTGAGCCAGTTTTCCCAGCACCATTTATTAAACAGGGAATTCTTTCCCCATTGCTTGTTTTTGTCAGGTTTGTCAAAGATCAAATTATAGTTATAGGTATATGGAGTTATAGTTAGTTATAGGTATGTGGAGTTACTTTAAAGGCCTCTATTTGGTTCCATTGGTGTATATCTCTGTTTCAGTACCAGTACCATGCTGTTTTGATTACTGTAGCCTTATAGTATAGTTTGATGTTCGGTAGCATGATGCCTCCAGCTCTGTTCTTTTAGCTTAGGTTTGTCTTGGCAATGCGAGTTCTTTTTTGGTTCCATATGACATTTAAAGTGGTTTTTTCCAGTTCTGTGAAGGAGGTCAATGGTTGCTAGATGGGGATAGCATTGAATGCATAAATTACTTTGGGCAGTGTGGCCATTTTCACGTTATTGCTTCTCCCTAATCGTGAGCATGGAATGTTTTTCCATCTGTGTGTGTCCTCTCATATCCTTGAGCAGTGGTTTGTAGTTCTCCTTGAAGAGGTCCTTCATGTCCTTCGTTAGTTGTATTCCTAGGTACTTTATTCTCTTTTTAGCAATTGTGAATGATAATTGGCTCATGATTTGGCTGTTTGTCTATTGGTGTATAAGAATGCTTGTGATTTTTGCACATTGATTTTGTATCCTGAGACCTTGTTGAAGTTGCTTATCATCCTAAGGAGGTTTTGGGCTGAGACAATGAGGTCTTCTAAATATACAATCATGTTGTCTGTGATTAGATACAATTTGACTTCCTTCTCTCCTAATTGAATACCATTTATTTCCTTTTCTTGCCTGATTGTTCTGGCTAGAATTTCCAGTACTATGTTGAATAGAAATGGTGAGAGAGGGCACCCTTGTCTAGTGCGAGTTTTCAAAGGGAATTTTTCCAGTTTTTGCCCATTCGGTATGATATTGGCTGTGGGTTTGTCATAGATAGCTTTTATTATTTTGAGAGACTTCCATTTACATTTAGTTTATTGAGAATTTTTAGATAAAGTGCTGTTGAATGTTGTCGAAGGTCTGCTCTGCATCTGTTGAGATAGTCATGTGGTTTCTGTCTTTGGTTCTGTTTATATGATGGATTACGTTTATAGATTTGCATATGTTGAACCAGCCTTGCATCCCTGGGATGAAGCCTACTCAATCGTGATGGACAATCTTTTTGATGTGCTGTTGCTTTCAGTTTGCCAGTATTTTATTGAAGATTTTTGCATCAATGTTTATCATGGATATTGCCTAAAATTTTCTTTTTTTAGTTGTGTCTCTGCCAGGTTTTGGCATTAGGATGACGTTGGTCTCATAAAATCAGTTTGGGAGTATTCCCTCTTTTTGTATTGTTTGGAATAGTTTCAGAAGGAATGGTACCAGCTCCTCTTTTTACATCTGGTAGAATTTGGCTGTGAACCTGTCTAGAATTGGACTTTTTTTGGTTGGTAGGCTATTAATTGCTGCCTCAACTTCAGACCTCGTTATTTGTCTATTCAGGGATTCCACTTCTTCCTGGTTTAGTCTTGGAGGGTATAAATGTTCAGAAATTTATCAGTTTCTTTTAATTTGCTGGTTTATATGCATAGAGTTGTTTGTAGTAATCTCTGCTGGTAGTTTGTATTTTTATGGAATCAGTGGTGATATCCCTTTTATCATTTTTCATTGCATCCATTTGATTCTTCTCTCTTTTCATTTTTATTAGTTTTGCTAGCAGTCTATCTATTGTGTTGATCTTTTCAAAAAATGAGCTCCTTGATTTATTGATGTTTTGAAGGGTTTTCTTTGTGTCTCTATCTCCTTCAGTTCTGCTCTGATCTTAGTTATTTCTTGTCTTCTGCTAGCTTTTGAATTTGTTTGATCTTGCTCCTTTAGTTCTTTTAATTTTGACAATAGAATATCAGTTTTTGATCTTTCCTCGCTTCTCATGTGGGCATTTAGTGCTATAAATTTCCCTCTAGACACTACTTTAAATGTGTCTGAGATATTCTGGTACATTGTGTCTTTGTTCTCATTGGTTTTGGAGAACACCTTTATTTCTGCCTTCATTTCATTATTTATCCAGTAGTCATTCAGGAGCAGGTTGTTCAGTTACCAGGTAATTGTACAGTTTTGCCTGAGTTTCTTAGTACTAAGTTCTAATTTGATTGCACTGTGGTCTGAGAGACTGGTTGTTATGATTTCCATTTTGCATTTACTGAGGAGTGATTTGCTTCCAGCTATGTGGTCAATCTTAGAGTAAGTGAAATGTGGTGCTGAGAAGAATGTATACTCTGTGGATTTGAGGAGGAGAGTTTTGTAGATGTCTATTAAGTCCACATGATCCAGATTTGAGTTCAAGTCCTGGATGTCCTTGTTAATTTTCTGTCTCGTTGATCTGTCTAATATTGGCAGTGAAGTATTAAAGTCTCCCACTGTTGTTGTGTGGGAGTCTAAGTCTCTTTGTAGGTTTTTAAGAACTTGCTTTATGTACCTGGGTGCACCTGTATTGGGTGCATATATGTTTAGGATGGTTAGCTCTTCTTTTTACCTTGATCCCTTTACCATTATGTAATGCCCTTCTTTGTCTCTTTTCATCTTTGTTGGTTTAAAGTCCATTTTATTAGAGAGTAGAATTGCAACGCCTGCTTTTTTTTTCCCCCCCTCTCCATTTGCTTGGTAAATCTTTTTCTATCTTCCTATATTGAGTCTATATGTGTCTTTGCACATGAGATGGGTCTCCGGAATACAGCACACTAATGGGTCTTGACTTTTTATCCAATTTCCCAGTTTATGTCTTTTGATTGGGGCATTTAGGCCGTTTACATTTAAGGTTTATATTGTTATATGTGAATTTGATTCGGCCATTTTGATACTAGCTGGTTGTTTTGCCTGTTAGTTAATGCAGTTTCTTCATTGTGTTGATGATCTTTACCATTTGTTACATTTTTGCAGTGGCTGGTACTGGTTGTTTCTTTCCAAATTTAGTTCTTCATTAAGGAGCTCTTGTAGGTCAGGTCTGGTGGTGACAAAATCTCTCAGCAATTGCTTGTTCATAAAGGATTTTATTTCTCCTTCACTTGTGAAGCTTATGGCTGGATATGAAATTCTGGACTTGAAGTTCTTTTTTTTAAGGATGTTGAACATTGATTGACTCCCACTCTCTTCTGGCTTGTAGTGTTTCTGCTGAGAGATCTACTGTGAGTCTGATGGGCTTTCCTTTGTGGATAACCTGACTTTTCTCTGAGGCTGCTCTTAGCATTTTTTCCCTTCATTTCAACCTTGGTGAATCTGATGATTATGTGCCTTGTGGTTGCCCTTTTTGAGGAATATGTTTGTGGTGTTCTCTATATTTTCTGGATGTGAATGTTGGCCTGCCTTCCTAGGTTGGGTAAGTTCTCCTGAATGATATCCTGAAGAGTGTTTTCCAGCTTGGATTTGTTCTCCTTGTCACATTCAGGTACACCGATGAAATGTGGATTAGGTCTCTTCACATAATCCCATATTTCCTGGAGGCTTTGTTCATTTAAGTCTTTTTTCTCTGATCTTGCCTTCTAGTTTTATTTTATTGAGTTGATCTTCAATCTCTGATAGCCTTTCTTCTGCTTAATCGACTCGGCTATTGAAACTTGTATATGGTTTGCAAAGTTCTTGTGCTGTGTTTTTCAGCTTTATCAAGTTGTTTATGTTCTCTAAGTTGGTTATTCTAGTTAAGCATTTTGTCTAACGTGTTTTCAAGGTCCTTAGTTTCTTTGCATTGGGTTAGAACATGTTCCTTAGCTCAGAGAAGTTTGTGATTATCTACCTTCTGAGGCCTCCTTCTGTCATTTCGTCAAACTTATTCTCTATCCAGTTTTGTTCCCTTCCTGGTGAGGAGTTGTGATCCCTTGGAGGAGGAGAGGCATTCTGGTTTTTGGTGTTTTTGCTGCTTTCTTCCCATCTTCATGGCTTTATCTACCTTAGGTCTTTGAAGTTGGTGACTTTCGGATGAGGTCTCTGAGTGGACTTTCTTTTTGTTGATGTTGAGACTATTTTTTTCTGTTTTTTAGTTTTCCTTATAGGCCCCTCTGCTGCAGGTCTGCTGGAGGTTCACTCCAGACCCTGTTTGCCTGGGAATTACCTGCAGGGGGTGCAGAACAGCAAGGATTGCTGTCTGTTCCTTCCTCTGGTAGCTTCATTCCAGAAGGGTACTCACCAGATGTCAGCCAGAGCTCTCCTGTATCAGGTGACTCTTTGGATATATAGGGGTCAGGGAGCCGCTTGAGAAGGCAGTCTGTCCCTTGTCAGAGCTCAGATGCTGTGCTGGGAACTTCGTTATTCCCTTCAGAAATGCTGAGCAGGAATGTTTAAATCTGCTGCACAAAACTCCCAATCACTAATTTTCCCAGGCGCTTTGTCCCGGGAAGGTGTGGCTTTATGTATAAGTTTCTGACAGGTTGCTTCCTTTTTTTCAAAGATGTTCTGCCCAGCAAAAAGGGAGTCAAGTCACAGTCTGCCTGCAGAGGCGTTTTTGAGCTGCCACTGGCTCCAGGCTCCCTCCAGCTGCTGTGTAAAACTTCTTTGTGCTATTGTTTACACAGGTAAGGTTAGCGCTGCCTTGGTAATGAGGGATGTTCCTCCTCTCATTGAACTCGATTATCTGGGGTCGAGCTCAAACTGCCATGCTGGCTATGAAAATTCCAAGCCAGTGGGATTCAGTTTGCTTGTTTCTGTGGGGGTGGGACCCGCCGAGCCAGATCACCTGGCTCCCCGCCTTCAACCCCCTTTCTCTCAGGTGTATGGGTCACTCTGTCTCACAGGTGCTCCAGGAGCCAGTCAAAACAGCTGCTGAGATTTTTGCTGGGAACTTATGGCTGCAGCTGAATCAGCAGCTGAGATTTGCCCTGAAAACTTGTGGCACCTGTTGGCATGCTTTGATCTACTGGTCTGTGGGCTGCAAGGACCACAGGGGAAGCGCAGTATGAAAACTGGAGCTCTGGAGTGGCCGGATGTCACCGATGGCCTCCGTTAGGTAGAATGGAGTGCCCTCCAGCTTGTTGTAGTTCCCGGGTTAGGCTACCCCACACCCTGCCTTGGTTTGCCCTCCTTGGGCTACACCCACTGTCCAGCCAGTTCTATTAAGTTGAACCTGGTACCTTGGTTGAAAATGCGGAGAATACTTGCTTTCTGAGTCGCTCTCGCTGGGAACTGTACTCCTGAGCTGTTCCTATTTGGCGATCTTCGTGGAAATCCCCGTTTTAAGTTTTTTTTAATAGATTCTGGATGAGACCCTTGACAGAAACTTAGTTTGTAAATGTATTTTTTGTTTTGTTTTGTTTTGTTTTAAATTCTGTAGGTTGTCTGTTCACTCTTCTAATAGTTTCTTTTTTTATGAAGAAACTTTTTAGTTTAATTAGTCCCATTTGTCAATTTTTGCTTTTGTTGCAATTGCTTTGGTACTTTCATTGTGAGGTCTTTGCCAGTTTCTGGGTTTAGAATGGTATTTTCTAGATAATCTGTCAGTGTTTTTATTTATTTATTTATTTTTACAACTTTAAGTTTTATATTTAAGTCGTTAGTTTAAGTCCTATATATGGAGTAAGGGTGGAATCTGGTTTCAATCTTCTACATAGTACTAGCTAGTTATTTCAGCACCATTTATTAAAAAGAGATATCTTCCCAAATTCTTTTTGTCTGCTTTTTTAAAGATCAGATGGTTGTAGGTGTGTGACATTATTCTAGGCCCGTATTGTGTTGCACTGGTACAGTGTTGCGTTGGTTACTGTAGCCCTGTAGTATAGTTTGAGGTTGGTAATGTAATGCTTCCAGTTTTATGCTTTTTGCTTAAGATTGCATTGGCTATTCATTTGTTGTTGTTGTCATTTCATATGAAGTATAAAATAGTTTTTGTTGTTGTGCTGTTAAAAATGGTATCAGTGGTTTAATAGAAATAGCATTAAATCTATAAATTTTGTTGGACAGTATGATCATCATAATAATATTGATTTTTTCTATTTATGAGCATAAAATCGTTTTCCATTTGTTTGTTTCATCTTTGACTTCTTTATTCAGTGTTTTATAATTCTTTTCGAAGAGATTTTTCACCTCCCTGGTTAGCTGTATACCTAGATATTGTGAATGGAATTTTTTTTTTTTTTAAGTTTGACTTTGGTTTTTTGTTGTTGATGTACAGGAATGCTACTGATATTAGTATATCTATTTTGTATTTTGAAACTCTGCAAAAATTGCTTGTCAGTTTAAAGAGCTTTTCCACTGAGACCACAGGATTTTCTAAATACGAAATTATGTCATCTGCAAACAGGGATAGTTTGACTTCTTCTCTTTCTGTTTGAATGTTTATATTTTTTCTCTTGCCTGATTGCTCTGGCTGGAACTTCGAATTCTATGTTAAGTAAGAGTGGTGCGAGAAGGCAGTTTTGTCGTTCTCTAGTTTTCAAGGAGAAATACTTCCAGCTTGTTTTCATTCAGTATTTTGGCTTTTGGTTTGTCATAGATAACTCATTATTTTGAAGTATGTACCTTCAATGCATAGTTTGTTGAGAGCTTTAAAAAAAAAAAAAGATGTTAAATTTTATTGAAAGTTATGTCTGCATCTATTGAAATTTTGTGTTTTTTATATTTAGTTCTGTTTATGTGATTTATAGCATTTACTAATTTTTGTATGTTGAACCAATCTTGCATCCCACAGATGAAACATAGTTGAACATAGCGGATTAGTTATTTGATGTGCAGCTAGATTTGATTTGCTGGTATTTTGTTGAGGATTTTTTTCATCAATGCTTAGCGAAGATAATTGGCTTCAAGTTTTCTATTTTTGTTGTATCTCTGCCAGGTTTTCGTATAAGAGTGATGTTGCTCTCATACAATGACTTGGTGAGGTGTCCCTCTTTCTCAATTTATTTGAAATAGTTTTAGTAGAAATGGTACTAGGTCTTCTTTGTACATCTGGTAGAATTCAACTGTGAATCTGTCTGGTACTGGGCTTTTTTTGGTGGTAGTCTATTTATTACAAATTCAGTTTTAGAGCTTGTTATTGGTCTATTCAGGGACTCAGTTTCTTTTTTGTTCACTCTTCGGAGGATGTATTTGTCTGGAAATGTATCCATTGTTTTCTAGGTTTTCTAGTTTGTGTGCATAGAGCTGTTCATTCTAGACTTCAATAGTTATTTATATTTTTGTGGGGTCAGTAACAATGTCCCTTTTGTCATTTCAAGTTTGAAGCTTTTCTTCTTTTTTTTTTTCATTAATCTATCTAGTAAAGTATTTAACTCATAATTTTTTTTAAAGATTTAACTCTTAGATTATTTAATCTTTTGTACAGTTTTTAATGTCTAAATCTCCTTTATTTCAGATCTGATTTTGGTTATTTCTTGTCTCCTACTAGCTAGAGAGTTGATTTGATCTTGCTTCTCCCATTCTTTTATTGATGATACTAAGTTTCAATTGAGCGCTTTCTACCTTTTTGATGTGAACATTAAATGGTGTAAATTTTCCTGTTAACATTGTCTTAGCTGTGTTGCAGAGATGCGGTTATGTTGTATCTTTGTTCTCATTTGTTTCAAAGAATTTCTTAGTTCCTGCTTTAATCACATTATTTACCCCAAAGTCATTTAAATGGAGGTTAATTTCCATTGAATTATATAGTATCAAGTGTTTTTTTTAAATTGAATTGTATTTTTATTAAGCTGTAGTCTGTGTGATTGGTATGATTTTGGGATTTTTGAATTTGCTGAGGATTGTTTTATTTCTGATTGTGTGGTCAGTGTTTTTTTTTTTTATTTTCTTTTTGAGACAGAGTCTCACGGTGTCACCCAGGCTGGAGTACAGTGATGCGATCTCAGCTCATTGAAACTATGCCTCCCACAATCAAGTGACTCTTTTGCCTCAGCCTCCAGAGTAGCTGAGAATACAGGTTCCTATTACCACACCCAGCTCATTTTTGTATTTTTAGTAAAGATGAGGTTTTACCATGTTGGCCGGGCTGGTCTCGAACTTCTGACCTCATATGATCCGCCTGCCTCAGCCTCCCAAAGTGCTGGGATTACAGGCATGAGCCACTGCGCTCATCTGTGTTGTCAATAAATTGAGTATGTGCCATATGGTAATAAAAAGAGTGTATATTATCTTGTTTTTAGATGGAGAGTATTGTAGATGTATATTTGGATTATTTGGTCAAGTGTTGAGTTTAGGTCCTAATATCTTTGTTAATTTTCTGTCTTAAAAATCTGTCTAATCGTCTGTGGGTTGTTGTAGTCTACCACAGTTATCGTGTTAGAATCTAAGTCTCTTTATCTGACTCAAAGAACTTGATTTATTCATATGCAACCATGAACTTTTTATAACACTTTTTCTCTTCTACTCTTTTCCCCATAAACATTCTTCCAATTGTACAGTATGCCAAGGTCTAGTCCTTAGATGCCTGAATTTAGTGTCTACTAATATTCAGATGTCTAAGAGTTAAAAAACATGTCCAGAGACCTGGCTTCTTTAGGAGAAAACATAAATCAGAAATAAGTGGCTTTATTTTCCTATCTGGAAATCAGGGGGATATTTTGCTCATCTCCCTTAAAGCATTTAGATTAGATTTTTTCTGGGCTTTTTAGAAAATATGTGTAAATAATTGTAAGAGCTAAATAAACCTTTTCTCATTCTTATTGACTCAGGATTATATTTATTTAGAACCTCCGATTTATTGCTTTTCATTCTTGCTTTGCAAAGATTTATATTTTCTATATTTAGTCTTTAAAGTAGACATAGATTTGTTTAGATTAAAGCTCATTGTAAGAGAGCGAAAAAGTTGAACACAAGGATGGGATTAAATTTAGCATTATAAAATGAAAAAGTCTAAAAGATACTGATTACGTTTATTTGATAGGAAAGTGATTATCTAAGGTAATTATCGAATATTTTCAGGAATAAGTACTTACACTGCAAAAGCAAAAGCAGTTCAGTATATAAACTGAGCAGTGGAGTCTGTAGTTGTACTTTGACTTCTGTTTGTATCTATAGAACGGTGAGCATAGTGGTGTAGTGTTTGTAGACAACATGCATTTACACAAATTAAACAATATTCTTTATAAGGCCATAATATTTACTTTGAATACATTTCTTTCTTCTTCTTTTTTTTTTTTTTTTTTTTGTTCTTTCTTTATTTTATTTTTGAGATGGAGTTTGGCTCTTGTTGCCCAGGCCTGAGTGCTCTAGTGTGAGTGATCTCAGCTCTCTGCAATCTCTACCTTCAGGGTTCAAGTGATTGTCCTGCTTTGCTTCTTGAGGAGCTGGGATTACAGGCACCTGCCACCATGCCAGGCTTTTTTTTTTTTTTTTGGATTTTTAGTAGAAACAAGGTTTCACCATGTTGGCCAGGCTGTTCTGGAGCACCTGACCCCAGGGGATCCACATGCCTCATCCTCCCAAAGTGCTGAGATTACTGGCATGAGCCTCCACATGTGACCTAAATACATTTCTTAAATAGTTATATTAATATTATCATTAATACTTTTGAAATATAAATTGTTTTAATTGAATTATGGTTAAAGACAGTTTTTTAAAAATCCTACATATGTTATGACTACTATATTAAAATATTTATATCTAGTAACCAAAGTAAATTTACTATCAAATTGTTACAGGAGATATTAATCTGACACACTTTTTAATTTATCTAGTAGAGATAACTACAGGTAAGCATAAGTTTAGTGTCTTTTATTTTACTAAATTGGAATGCTGCAATTAACAGGACAAATAAAGTATTACAGGGCAAATAAACACAAGTGATGTGACCATCCAAACACTATAATACCTTTTCTGTTACCTATGTTCCAAGCTTAAATATATTCCGCTGTATGAACAAAGTCAAAGTCCAATTCTCCATCAAACAGTGCTGGTGGAAATTGTCAGGTGTATATCAATATAGATTCCCCATTCAATGGCAGGAGATGACAGAGCAGCAGAGAGCAAAGAGAAACTTATAAAATTCTGCTGAGAATATGACCTCTTCATAGTGCTTATGTTTCTCATGCTGAGCATAGCTTTACACTTTGGGTGTTTAGAGATAAGTTTCTTTAAGGAAAATATTTTCTGGCTGACAATCTTGTATGTAATCTGAGGTTTTTCTTAAAATGCTTTTAACTTTTTTTTTTTCCAATGTAATCTTGCTCAGATTGAGAGCTGTTTTTCTTTTTTAAAGCTTTGGGTGTCTTTCAGAAGTCCTTTTAGTATCTCGTGGCGTCTGTGAATGAGGTGCATGGTCACAGTGAGAGCTCTTGGATCTGTCTCTATCTAGACTCATGCTAGAAATCCAGCAGTATTTTTTCTATGACACCATTATAAATAGAAACTGAGGCTGAAACACTGCTCCTTTTCCCATTATTTGAAAGCTACAGTTCTACCCAGGAGGACTGCAGGCTCTCCACCTACAGCTCAGGCTTCAGTCTCTAATGTGGCACTGGAGTGCTGCTTTCACAATTGAGGTTTACATAAGATGTGAGATGTCAGCTGTAAGCTCTGTGCTGTGAGCTGTGCCTCTGTGTTGGATGGTAGGAGTCAAGAGAGGACACTAGCCGCCAGGAGTGGGCAAGCAGGAGGTCTATAGCCTAGTGCTCAGGGAGTAGAGAGCCATTGCTTTAAAATGTGAAAAGTCAGAAAGGTAGCACCCTATTCAACCATTTATGTTGCAGAGTGAGTATCTACCTTCAGCAGGCACCCGGCTTCAAGTTACAAAATTGCCTTCTGTCATGAAGATGTGAAAAGTTCATTTTGTCATTGAATATAACCAATTAGCATACATGGATGGCCACCTTAATTATCTGATAAATTTAGAATGAACAATGTCTGATATGCTATAAATTCTTCTACTTGTGTAATAAATATGGTGACCATATTTCTGTCTTTGCAATTTCTTAAGCAGATTGGCTTTGATATATGTCACATTCTAGTTTAATTGTATAATAAAACAGTTTTTTCTCTTTTCTATTGTGTAGTTTCTCTGGGGCTAAAGGAAATTTTTCTTTTAATTACACTTTCCAAATACTGTCTAGAATCATCAGAAATGATATAAACATATAAGGTGTCAACCAAGCTTAACTCTAGCAAAGACTTTCATCCTCTGCCTTCCAGTAAGCTCATAATTGTGCTGCAGAGTGCATGCTGTTCCCTGAACATGCAGACAGAATTGTGTCTCTGCGTATTTGCTATCTGTAGTCTCCTACAGTCACTTCTAGAGAGGCTAGATCAGATTTTTACAAACTTCACAGGGCAGCAATCAATCATTTTACCTCTTTCAGTGGCTCTTGTGTTTCAGACCTGAAACTGATTCATAGACCATGAGGCCGGCCCAGAAACCCAATCAGAGTAATGACATGTAGACATGAGAGTCTTGACTTTCCCCTTCCTCCTCTTGCTAAAAGACCCCAAAATTTCCTCTTACTAAAATGCCCAAAAAGGTGCAGGTAACATCTGTTGCTATTCCAGCAATCCAGGACCTAAACCTGCAGATCCAATTCTGAATCTTGAGATTTAGGGGGAAAAAAACCTTTTATTTGAGAAATACAAATTATTTGAGTTGTCAAACTCAGATACATTAAAATGAGAGCACAGTTTGACCTTTTTTTTTCACCTTTGAACTATATCTCCTAAAGTTGTTTGCTGTTGCCATTAGTAGCTATAAATTAAACTACTAATGTCACACTGGACACCATAACCCAAACGCTAAATCTTGACAATATATATCCAATCAATAATTAATGTTATTTCTGTAAACAAATAAGAGTTTTTGTATCAGCCCATTCTCTGTCCTTCTTTGTTTACCTTTACAAATTCACTGGTAACTACTGCTAATTAAAGTATAGATTCCAGGCAACTTAAATCTTTGCTACCAAGTTACAATCCTCATGTTTGGCCCAAATACACTGACTACTCATATTCATGTTGACTCGGCTTTTTCTTCTAGGTAAACATATCACTTACAATGTACTAGAGCTGCCTGTAAGAGGGGCTTTCTCCTTTGATTGTACTCCACTTGCTGTAACACCCAAGAATGCAGAGCCTGGTTGATCCCACCTAGAATCTGCACGCAAGTTCTGGCCTCTGCCTGGTATTACAAAACAGGGCCAGACGTAGAATTAAAAATGTACTGAAAACCAACAAGAGGCCTTTTCTGCATTGTGAGATGTCAACAATGAATGTTTAAAGCTTCTTTTTGAAAATGTGGCTCTTTGAGCTTTTCAGCTCTTATTCAGTGACCTGCCATAGTTATGTGAGAGGCTCCAGGTGTAAACCAAATCTGATGGCAAAATCTGCAAGTGTTAAAAAGCATCTTCAGAGTGAGAGTTCAAGACCACAGTGTATCCAGAACATAATCGGAACTACACCTGCCTGTAAAATGTGATTCTGTAGTACAGTACTCTTCTCCTTCCTCTTACCCAAGAGCTAGCTAGTCAAGACAAGGTAATGCAGGTTCTGCAGCTACACCAGGGCAGTTCCATTTTCTACTTAGAATAAGCCTGAGTTTCCCCTGCCTGGCTTACCATTGGGCCATCAGCCCAGGCTTACTGGAAGCCCTCTCACAATCAGTTGGGTGTCGTTGAGAAATCTGAGGATATCCAGAACAGAACTGTGTCAGTGAGACAAGAGTGGTTAATTCTCCTAAGTCTTAGTGTAAGAGAAATGAGTCAGCTTGTGTTTCCTCCCCTCATACAAATGATGTCTTTGGTATCCAGATGAAATTTTCCCCAGCTTCCTGGTACTTGCTTCAAAAACAAGATCTGGAGACTCAAAGTATTTTTTTTGGCCATTCAGAAAATATTTGAAATAGTTATGGTTTTTACCATCCAGGAACTTTTAGTCTAGACTAGCAACTAGATACATTGTTGAATTAAGGATCATATAGCTTCAAAAAAAAAAAAAAAAACGCCGGTCGCGGTGGCTCATGCCTGTAATCCCAGCACTTTGGGAGGCCGAGGTGGGCGGATCACGAGGTCAAGAGATCGAGACCATCCTGGTCAATATGGTGAAACCCCGTCTCTACTAAAAATAGAAAAAAAAAGAATCATATAGTTGGGGCTGAGTGCAGTGGCTCACACCTGTAATCCCACCACTTTGGGACACTGAAGGCGGATGAATCACGTGGTCACGAGTTCAAGACCAGCCTGGCCAACATGGTGAAACCCTTTCTCTACTAAAATACAAAAATTAGCCAGGTGTGGTGGTAGGTGCCTAAAATTCCAGCTACTCAGGAGGCTGAGACAGGGAATTTCTTGAATGTGGGAGAGGGAGGTTTCGGTGAGCGGAGATCATGCCACTGCACTCCAGCCTGGGTGATAGAGCAAGACTCCATCTCAAAAAAGAAAAAAGAATTATATGATTGGTGCAATAAATAGGCATATGCAAGAAACCTTAGGCTTTCCTTGGGCCACTTTATATTATTGTGACTTCTGATGTCATCATCTTAGGAGATATTTAGGAACAGAATAGTTGTTTTTACTATTTTTATTTTACCTTGCTAAGAATACATGTTTATCTTCTAAGAAAATTATCCTAGAAAATCTTAAAAGATTTGTTTTAATTGCCTATTAGTGTATGTTATAAAATTGAAGACACAGTGACTAAAAAAGATTAAAATTACACAAACTCTGGCATTAAAGTTTCTCTTACGTAAACATAGGAAAAACAGAACTTGAAATGCCCCTCAGAGGCATAAAGAGCAGAACCCTACATAAGGAACTCTCCCTGACCCAGTTCTGCTCAGAATCACCTTATGTGGGGGCTTCATTTAGGTTTGGCCCCACCCTGGAGTCTTGCCTCAGAACTGATTAGAGAAAATCAGTTTTTTGGGTGGTGAATCCTGACACCTTTCTTATTTTCTTTACTCTTTTCTCTTTTCTTTTTTCATTTTTGACAGAGGCTTGCTCTGCAATCCAGGGTGGAGTGCAGTGCTGTGATCTCAGCTCACTGCAACCTCTTCCTCCGGGGTTCCAAGCGATTCTTCTGCCTTGGCCTCCTTAGCACCCTTAGCACACCACCACACCCAGGTAATTTTTGTATATTTAGTAGAGATGGGGCTTCACTGCGTTGGCCAGGCTGGTCTCAAATTTCTGACCTCGTATTCTGCCTGCCTCAGCCTCCCAAAGTGCTTGAATTGCAGGCGTGAGTCACTGTGCCCTGATGAATGCTGCTACCTTTCTAGAAAGCTGTTGCGCACAATTTCCTGAAACGCTAAAGGAGATAAATGGAAAAAATCAAATATGTATTTTAAGGTCTTAATTTTTAAATTTTCTGTTAACACCAGTGCTTGCAGAGACTCTCCATTTAGCAACTTGTTTTCTATCCCTTCAGATCCAGTAGTTGTTAAATGATTAACAAGAAAGTAAACATAAATACAGTAACAATTTCTCTAAACTACATTAACCTCTTTCTTTTTCTTTTTTTTTTTTTTTTTTTTTTTGAGACAGAGTCTCACTCTGTCACCAGGCGCTAGGCTGGAGTGCAGTGGCGCAACCTCGGCTCACTGCAACCGCCGCCACCCGGGTTCAAGCAATTCTCCTGCCTCAGCCTCCCGAGTAGCTGGGACTACAGGCGCGCGCCACCACGCCCAGCTAATTTTTTTTTGTATTTTTAGTAGAGACGGGGTTTCACCATGTTGACCAGGATGGTCTCGATCCCTTGACCTCGTGATCCGCCCGCCTCGGCCTCCCAGAGTGCTGGGATTACAGGCGTGAGCCACCGCGCCCGGCCGCTCTTTCTTTTTCTGTATCCCTCTCATCTGTGTGTATTTAGTTTTTATTCTATACTTTTTTTTTTTAACTTTTTTTTTTTAACAACCAATTACAGAGAAACAGAAAAGTAAATAAAAATGCTGGGCCCTTTATTTAAATAATGGGAATCATTAGACACTTAGTACCAATCCCAGGGTTTTATGAAGATTAAATCTCATAATATGTTAGTCCAAGCATAGTTCTCTGTAACATACTGTTGATCACATAGTACTTGCTTTATAAACTTGCATTAATACCTGTGTACATGTTGTTTTCCAAATGCAGACTTATTCAGACATTACTTCCTCCTAAAGATCCAGCAAATAATATGATATTGTGGGATGCAGATTGGTTGTCTTCATTTGTACCAAAATTATGTGTTGTGACAAGAGTGCTGAGTGTAAGGGATTCTGTGCTGTGCTGGTTTTCTCTAATTCTAATCATGAGGCCAGGGGTAGCAACATCAGCATTGATGGTGGACTTGGTTAAAACACACACTTATGGACCCTTTACAAACCTCTGGAATCACATTACCTAGAGTGGGGCCAAAATTACCAAGAGATGTGTAAGGTCATTCAAACTTGAGAGGTAATTCTTAGCTAAGTGGTTATCAGCCCAGGCTTCTAATTAGAATTACATGGCCAATTTGCAGAAATCTCCTTCCTTGTGTTTCTGGGCCAGAGAAACTGGAAAAACAGGTTCTTTCATTTACTGGATGTTTGACAAAATACTCTTATCAGGCCAAAAACAATTACATTACTGGTGAATTTGTTAGAAATTCAGAAACTGAGCCCTTATTTCAGATCTTCTGAAAAAAATAATCTGCCAGAAAAGATCTCCAGTTCATTGTACACATTGGAATTTGAGAGGTACCTTCTAATTCAACATGTCTTTTTCATCTGAAACATGTACACAGCTCGTTTTGTTTGATGCAAATACAGCACGTAAAAATGTACATTTGTACACATTGCGATGTGTGTACCTATGCAGCAGTCTTGAATCTTCTTCACGTGTACCCCAAAACCTAAGATGCAATACAAAATAAAAATAAATTAAATAAAAAAAATGTACATTTGTGTTTATGCCCTGAGTTTTATACTTTGTAATCCAAAAAACTATTATATATTCACTGATGTTGTGGGTTATGCTAGTCTTTTTACACAGAGTTAGAGAATACATTAGAATATATTTCTGTGTTGAGAATTATTTTATAGATTTCATTCACTCCCATAAGTTAGAAGCACTTCTTTTTAGTCTCATTTTATCTTGAATCAAATAAAAAATTCTGCCTATGGCTGCTTTATAAATATATATGTGTATGTGTGTTTATCAGGGACCATTGACATTTATGGATGTGGCCATAGAATTCTCTCTGGAAGAGTGGCAATGCCTGGACACTGCACAGCAGAATTTATACAGAGATGTAATGCTAGAGAACTACAGAAATCTGGTCTTCCTCGGTGAGAATAACTTCAATACACATTCATAATATACCCTAAAGGTTCTCTTTTATTTTATTTGTAAGATGTTTTTGGTTAATTTTGCTTTGTGTAGATAAGTTTAAGATCCTTGTTTTGAAAAAAAAGTTTGGATATTTGTGTAGAGAAGAATATCTTCAAGACGTTTCATGTTGATTTGAATTATCCACATTTCTAAGCTGATCTGTATTTTTCACTCTAGATTATTGGTAATGACAGAAAGTTGGTGGCTTAAAATACTGTTTCCTACACCTAAAAATCTAATTGCCACCCACCTTTTTTTTTTTTATTGTTGTTTGTTTTGTTTTTGAGATGAATCTTGCTCTGTTCTCATGCTGGAGTGTAGTAGTGCAAGCTTAGCTCACTGTAGCCTCCACCTCCTGTGTTCACACAATTCTCCTGCCTCAGCCTCCTGAGTAGCTGGAATTACAGGCACACACCACAACCTTCTGCTACTTTTATTTGTATGTTTAGCAGAGATGGGATTCCACCATTTTGTCCAGGCTGGTCTCTAACTCCTGATCACAGCCTGCCTCTATCTTTCCTAGTGCTGGGATTATAGGCGTGAGTCACTGTACCCGGCCTTCCAGCACCAGTTTTTGATTCAGTAGTACTAGGTGGTTAAATTAAGAACATACAAATTTAGGCTGGGCACGGTGGCTCATGCCTGTAATCCTAGCACTTTTGGAGGCCAATGTGGGCAGATCACCTGAGTTCGGAAGTTTGATACAAGCCTGACCAACATGGGGAAACCCCGCCTCTACTGAAAATACAAAATACTATGTGTGGGTGGTGGTACATACCTAGATTCCCAGTTACTCAGGAGGCTGAGGCAGGAGAATCGCTTGAACCCACGTGTTAGAGGTTGTAGTTAGCCGAGATTGTGTCATTACACTCCATCCTGGGCAACAACAAGGGCAAAACTTCGTCTCATAAAAAAAAAACAATATATATATATATATATATATATATATATATATATATACACACAAATTTAAAATATTTTCTGAATATTTAAAAATTTCAGTTGTAAATTATTTTGGGATTAATTTATGAGGATATTCTACCATTCTTACAGAGCAAATTACTAACTTGAGAACATGAGCAACATTCATGTTTCTTTATTTTTAATAAAACAGATACTGCTTTGTCTAAGCCAGACCTGATCACCTATCTGGAGCAAGGAAAAGATCCTTGGAATATGAAGAGACATGAGACTGTGGCCAAACCACCAGGTATGTGAGAATAAACGCAACAGGTGAGATGTCCAAAAGTCGAAGACAAAGTCAGTCTTTAAAATATGATTTGGGAAGCAGTATTCCAAAGGAAATACTTTCTGGGATGCCTGGGGACTTTGTATTTTGCTCTCAATTTTAAAGAATCTTTAGAAAATTTAAAATTTTCTAAAGATTCTGCTTTTTCTTTGGTGATCTTTTTTCAAGTTTACAATGAGAGCCCAAAGTGTCCTCTTCATGGAGTATAAGAAACTGCACAAACTGACTGCTTTTCCATTGTTATGGGGAACACAAAAATATCTGCATAATTTTGAGAAATCTCTGTGTTAAACTCTTGTTTTAAATTCTCTTAGCATCATGCCTGAAATGTGTGAGTGGTGGTTTATGTCCCATCTTTGTTGTTCTTCATTTTTCTACACAGTCCATCCACTTTTTATTACAATAGACTAGAAACACAGTTTAAAATTGTAAAGTATGATGTCCTTCTGCTTTATTCATTTTCCTCAAGAGTGCTTTGGCTCTTGAAACTTTATTGTAGTTTCATGTAAATTTTACAATTATATTTTTCATTACTTTGAGAAAAATACCACTGAAATTTTGAAAGAGAGTTTATTGAATCTGTAGACTACTTTGGATAATATGGCAATTTAAAAATATTTATTCTTTCAATCCATAGACATAAAAAAATTTAAATTTATTTTTGTCTTTAATTTTTTAATTGATATCATATCTTTCATTGTAAATATTTTTTACATCTGGTTAATTTTTTTCTTAGAAATTTACTTTTATAATAGAAAAACAATGCTATTCCAAATAGATTGTTTTTCTGTTATATCAGAGAGTTTGTTTTAAGTGTATGGAACCATAACTTATACTTGTAATTTAATTTTATTATATTTTTCTAATTTAATGAGTATGCTTATTAGTTTAGACAGGTTTTAATGTACTGTTTATAGTTTTTTATATATAAGATTATATAATCTAGAAACAGCAACTTTTCACTTACTCATCTTCAATTTCATTATCTTTAAAAACTTTTTGTCTGTCTCTTCTGACACATACTTTCAGTGCTGTGTTAAAACAGAAGCACTGACAATGGGCACAACATAGTTCTGCATTAGTGTCTGTGGATTTGAAGGAGCAAATACCTCTTCAAGTTTTTGTCAAATGGTTTAGAAGGTAAAGATTTTCTTTTGTTAGCCCCCAGGGTGGTGGGGTGCTCTCTGGGTTTGTAGTGGAGAAGGTTGTAGTTTGGTTTGTCACAAGACCTTCTGAGTCTACACTAGGGTCCACCTTTAGTTGGCTTGTTACAAGGAGCTTGGGTCGTTGTAAATTCCATTTTATTTTTAGACAGACTGAATATCCTTTAGGACTTTGATTTGTAGAGAAGACACTAAGGAGGTGTCTGCGGTTGGGTCTGCATATGGTGGACCTTATATCAGGGTGTGGATGAGTATGGCTTTCACTGAATACCAGAGGTGTTTTTCTTTTTTTTTTTTTTTAAGACAACGCCTCACTCTGTCAGTCAGGCTGGAGTGCAGTGGCACAATATTGGCTCACTGCAGCCTCTGCCTCCTTGGTTTAAGCAATTCTCAACCTCGGTCTCCTAGTAGCTGGGAATGCAGGTGCCTGCAACCACGCCTGGCTAACCTTTGTATTTTTAGTATAACCGAGGTTTCACCATCTTGGCCAGGCTTCTAAGTCACTGTGTAGGTTTCTATGTAGGCATAACTGGCCATAAACTGTGGTTGAGGAAGCTGAAACTGAGCAATGAACTGCTTCAGGAATCACAGTAAAGGCCAAGATCTGCAGGCCTTGCCTACATGGCTATTAATTTGTATCTTCCTCCAGGCCTCTGTGGGGAAAGGGCCTCTCCCAGATGGTTGCTGGGAGGTGTTTGGGATGGTTACAGGGTAAGTTCACAATTCTCAGTGAGACCAAGTTGGGTGGACCATTTCCTGGTTCTTCAGCCAAGAGCAGACGTCCTGTAGTTTGGTACATTAATGAGGGCCTGCTATCTGAAAAGAACACTCCTCAATTTTGGGTTTTAGCAGAGTTTCACAATATTCTTCCTGGATCTCAAAGCTCTTGTAAAGGCACTTATTTTTGAGATGGGTCTTGCCACATAAACCAGCGTGGTCCTGAAATCCTTTTCTGCAACAATTCTCCAACCTCAGTGTACCATGTACCTGTCATTATAGGTGTGAGCCATAGTGTCTAACTCTATTATGTAGGCATTTTTGTCAGGAATGGCTGACAAATTTTCCTGCTCTGGGGGAATGAGAAAATAGAGCACCTTTTATTTTTCCATCTTACTGATGTTACTATCTCTATACGTTTCTACTTTCTGTTTCCTATTTCAAATTTGTCTGCAACATTAGATTCAGACATTTAGGACAATATGTTAGAATATACATGTTATGCCTGTGTTACAGAATCTTTGAAGTGTCAGCTTATTTCCTAGAAATCTCTGACCAGTGGCACAATTGCCTGAGTTCTTGTCCTGCATCCAGGAAGAATAAGGTATGCAGACAAGTGAAGGATGAAGAAAACAAGAAGGATCTTTATTTAGTGTTAGAAGAGTTCAGAGGAGACCCACAGTGGGTAGCTCGTCTCTGTAGGCAGGTCATCCCATCAAGTGTTTGGCTCTCAACAGAGGGAAGGCCCTGAAGAGTGTGACTTCGCTCTGCAGGCAGGTCGTTCTGAGGTCTCTGCAGCTCTCCGAAGCTGCCAGCAGAGAAGGTAGCTTGTCTCTGCAACTGATCATCACATTGTGTCTGTGTCCTCTGCCCTCTGTCTGAAGCCAGGGCTTTTCTGGGCCTCAGAAGGAAGTAAGTGTATTACAGCTGGTCCATGGGTGGCCATGGGCAGGCCGAAAGGAGGCACCAGAAGTCCCTCCTGTGGTCTGTGGGCCCCTAAAGGTGGTACTCTACAAGGGACTCACTCTTTTCTGCTAAGGAATCTGTCTGCCTCCCGCTGCCATTTATGGCCCCCAGGCTTGACTGAACCTCTATTCTGAGATTGGAGTGTATAGGCGCTGGGAGAGGAGAGAGGCCATGAAGCAGGAGCAGACACCTCCAATCCAGCAAAAATGGGAGAGGACCTTCCCAGGACTCCAAGGATGTAGGCAGCAGAGATGCCCATGTCTTCCACCTGGGAAGGTGGCTGCAGGTGCACCCACAAAGCTCCAACCCCACCAACTCAAAAGGGGCAGAGCTCCTGCTTGTCCTTGTGGAGCAGGAGGCCCAGGTCTGTAGTTGTGAGTCAGGCAGCTGCTGCTGCCCCTGGAGGGAAGATCCTGCCCTCCCCCAGTGAAAAACATGATTGACAAAAGAAATTTAGCCACCTTTGTGATTTACGATAACCTAACACAATAACTTTAATTATGATTGATAACACAAACTCAGCCATCAGAACTCTAGCAATTCCATACAATTTTTGGAACACACATGAACATTTTCACTAAAATATTACCTGAAAATCAAAGACTACCTGACCAATAATCCTATGTCAATAAACGTGTCAAATAATCCTGTTTACCTCTCCCTTGGATGCGCCATGGGCCCTCTGTAGCATCCAATACTAGGGGATAGAATAGACAATTTTGAAGCTGTAAAGGCTCAAAACACTTAATAGAAATTTAGGTTACCACAACTTTGTGTTTAAAAGACATAAAGTTGGGTTTTCTTTTTTTTTTAAGCAAAACGTCGTCAAGAGGGAAAATCTAGTTTTTCAAACAATCTGTTTCTTGTCATCACCTTTTTTTTTTAGATAGTTTATTCATAAGTCAAAGAAAAATCTTTTTTCAAGGGAAAGAAAGCCAAATTTCACACTTGCATTTGTCTATTATTGTCAACCCCAACTTTTTAAATAAAACCTTAAAGATAATTTTATCCAGTCTTAACCAGTTTGAGCATGAGGTGTTATTTTTATTGAACTTTTATAACCCTTTACAATTCGTGTTAAAGAGTAGGTCAGTGCTTCAAGACACCCTTGTGCTTTTATTCCAGTGTTCAAATTATGGAAAAACCAATAAAACTTTTTTGAATCCAGTCAATATGTTCACACATAGATACTAACATTCCATAACTTGTTTAAACCTTTAGTTGTAACTTATTTAAAAACAATCCTTTAACCCTCTAAACTAGGCAAAAACTTGCATTTTTACGTCTTCTTACTTTCTTTTACTAAAGACGTATTTCACTTTCCTTACACACCTTGCATGCAAATCTGTTTTCAGTAGTCTCAATTAGATGTTATAATGGCAACTGTTAGCAATTCTTAATTTTGGTGAAATGCCTAGCAAGTTATTTTAGTTTTATGGACTTAGGTGCCGGTCAGGTTTTACTGTTTCCCGCATAGCTAGAGACATGGCATATGTTTCCTCCTCTTACCAACATGTAAAGCAGAAAAGTCAAAAAACTTTCAAAAGCCAAAGAAGCAATTAGTGACCTTAAAACATTTAACCAACCTAGTTTCTGAGTTGCATAATTTGGAATGTATGTCTACATTTTGAAGACAGTTCTATTTTTATTTTAGCAATAATTTTAAAGCTAACTTATTTACTTCAGTTATACTTAAGTCATATGTATTTAAAAATTGCTGGCTGGATGCGTTGGCTAATGCCTGTAATCCCAACACTTCGGGAGGCTGAGGCAGGTAGATCACCTGAGGTCAGAATTTCGAGATTAGACTGATTAAGATTGTGAAACCCTGTCTGTACTAAAAATACAAAATTAGCTGGATGTAGTGGTGCACCTGTAATCCCAGCTACTCAGGAGGTTGAGGCAGGAGAATTGCTTGAACCTGGATGATGGAGGTTGCAGTGAGCCAGAATAACGCAACTGCACTCAGGCCTGGGTGACAGAATGAGACTTTGTCTCCAAGAAGAAAAGAAGAAAGAAAAAAAACTTGCTTACGCTTACTTACATGCGCACTCTTACTTACAGACCAATTTGGTAGACACAGCATTTAACAATAAGTATATCAACAAACACATCTAGACGTGTATACACACAAGCTAAGATCTAATAGCTTGAAACCCTACCCATGACATAGCAGGACAATCTCACTGGTTTTATTTTGTTTGGCCCAATAAAAATTCCAATAAACGCTGTAAACCAAAATTTTGGGTTAAGGCAGTTTAAAGGCCCAACCTCTCCAGACTCCAAGGAGCTCTGGGGCCAAAAAGCACCAAAGGAGAGCATCACATGTTAACTAAACCCCCTGCTTAGAACCACAGCACAAAAGCCTATATACATGCAATGCCATTTCACTTTCCCATTCAGCAGTAAACTCCACATTACATACAGTGTTGTGGGTGAAGCGGTATTGTAAATGTCAAATTTTTTTTTTTTTTCGTGAGGTGCAATTTCACTCTTGTTGCCCAGGCTGGAATACAATGTTGTGATCTCACCTCATTGCAACCTTCACCTTCCAGGTTCAAGCAATTCTCCAGCCTCAGCCTCCCAAATAGCTGGGATTACAGGTATGTGCTACCACGACCAGCCTACTTTCATACATTTAGTAGAGAGGGGGTTTCTCCTTGTTGGTCAGACTCTGTCCAGCTCCTGACCTCAGGTGATCCGCCCGCCTTGGCCTCCCAAACTGCTGGGATTACAGGCATAATCCACCGTGCCCAGCCTGAGAGAAAATTCTAAGTAGGGTTTAGTACCAGACCTCAGAATCTCTGCCAGGGGTGTTCCCTTTTGGGATTCAATTATAGAGTGTCAGATGTCTCTAACATTAGGAGGGAACTGGTGTCACTTTATATTTTCCTTCCAGAGGCAGTGACCTACTATGAGATTTATAAGACCACACTTTCTTGTGCTAACCATCCCAGTAGAGTGATAGCCATGAGCTAAAAGGCATCATAGCTTTATTATTTTCAAAATATTTTATCTAAGTGCTTGAGCCCAAAACAAATTTAGACCAGCCTGGTAAATATATAAAGAACTAGTCTCTACAAAATGTTTTAAAAAATAGCTAGGCATGGATGGGATTGCAGTCCCAGAAACTTCAGCGATTGATGGGACAGAATTACTTGAGCCTGGGAATTTCATTCAGGCTACAGTGATTCATAATTGTGCCATTGCACTTCATCTTGGAATCTTGGATGACAGAGTAATATTCTACCTTTTTTTTGAGATGGAGTTTCTTTTTTTTTTTTTTTTTTTTTTTTTT
>PVKV010029073.1:0-24109 GCA_004027835.1 Alouatta palliata | reverse complement strand
CCTCTGAAGGCCACGCCACCCTTGGACACACCCCGAGAGCCTCTGAAGCCCACGCCACCCTTGGACACACCACGAGAGCCTCTGAAGGTCAAGGCACGAACCTTCCAGTGGTTTTCCATATGGCGACTGTATCATGTTGTTTCCACCCCGACCACCAAGACCTCATTTTAGTTGAAGGTGAGATTAGCTTTTGCCAAGTGAACTCATTCGAAATACTTCAGTCTGACTCTGTGCTTGGAGGCGGGAACTGGGGGTCTAGGCTCTCGGGCATTATGAGAGGGTCTGCTTTGCCAGCAGGTTGGGGACAAGGGCAGAGATGCCCGCTGGTGGCTGGTGGAGGCCATCTTACACGCCTCGGTCAACACAGACTGATTCATCTCCTGCACAGAAGGCTAACACAGACATGAAGAGCTCAGCTTTCTAGTATGACTTCAACGTCCTGGCTTCTCAGTAAATGAGTCCCAGTAAATGCCTGGCCATCTCTGAGCTTGCTTTGTGCGGGGAGGAGCTGGACAGCCTCCTCTCCTGGGTGACACTCACCAACAGGAGTGCCTGAATGGAGAGCCTCAGGGTGACCAGCTACTCTTCGATGATCAGCTACTCTTCCTTTGTTTTGGTTCTGCAGTTTTGGGTTTTTGAAACAATTTTGGTTTTGTAATTGACACACACTTGTACTTGACAAGCTGGTTTTCTCAACGAGGGAGGCCATCTCAACACCACAGTTATTTGGGCCTGGAGAGAAGTCTCTTTCTGCCTTAAAGCGGCATTTCCAGGCATACTACCATTGTCCCTAGGAAGAAAACATGTGAAGCAAACCAGCCTTTTCCTTTCGAGTTTGTCAGTGTGCATGCCTTAATGACTTTTTCTTCACAGAAGAGAATAATAAAAAGAATTGAAATGGCACGGAGGCAGATTTGTCCTGACTGGAAATGAGCCCCTTTCTGTTTAGCTTCCCAGATGGGAGCCAGAATGCCAGTGTCACGTCAGGACACGTGTGCTCTGGGATGTAAGTTTCTTGAACTGAATTTTGAGAATTGTCTAAATGATCTATAATTACCAAGAAGTTAATTAAAAGAATAAAAACTTTCACGTTCATTCTTTCCACTTAATTTAGGTCTTCATATATATGCACATGCATACTTATGTAATATAAACACGAGTCTTTTAAACTGTGTTAACTAGCCATAACGTAGACTAGAGTGCTGGCCAGATAGTCTAAACCTGGATGAACAATAAACCAGAGTTCCTGACAATGAGTATACAGCGTGTGTCTCACAGAATACCTTCCCCACTCACGTTTTTCCTAGGCTGATATTAAACTGTAATTTTATTTCTTTAGTACCTACTGGGTAGAAGGTTAAATTAAATCATCCATAGAACTATAAATTGCTGTTGATTTTTATGCACATTGAATATTCACCATCAATAGAATTTTTAAATGTGGGACACATATTCATTAAGGAATATGCTGCATTTCATTATTTATGCAAGTGAACATTTACAACTACTACTACAGATTTTTAAATCTTACTCCAAAATATTTTATGTCATCCAGCCGGGCATGGTGGCTCACTCCTGTAATCCCAACACTTTGGGAGGCTGAGATGGGTGGATCATCTGAGGTCAGGAGTTCGAGACCAGCCTAGCCAGCATGGTGAAACCCTGTCTCTACTAAAAATACAAAAAATGAGCCAGGCGTGGTGGTGCGTGCCTGTAGTCCTGGCTACTTGGGAGGCTGAGGCAGAAGAATGAGGCAGGAGAACCCGGGAGGCAAAGGTCGCAGTAAGTCGAGATGGTGCCACTGCACTCCAGCCTGGGCAGCAAAGCGAGACTACATCTCAAACAATAATAATAAATTCAAAAAGTAAAATATTTTATGTCATCAGGAGTATTACCAGAAATGTTAACTTTATCATCCTGCAAACTTTTTTTTTTTTTTTTTTTTTTTTTTGAGACGGAGTTTCGCTCTTGTTGCCCAGGCTGGAGTGCAATGGCGCGATCTCGGCTCACCGCAACCTCCGCCTCCCGGGTTCAAGCAACTCTCCTGCCTCAGCCTCCCGAGTAGCTGGGACTACAGGCACGTGCCACCATGCCCAGCTAATTTTTGTGTTTTTAGTAGAGACGAGGTTTCACCATGTTGACCAGGATGGTCTCGATCTCCTGACCTCGTGATCCACCCGCCTCGGCCTCCCAAAGTGCTGAGATTACAGGCGTGAGCCACCGCGCCCGGCCCCTGCAAACATTTTTTAAAACTTAAAGAGCAGGTTGAAGCATTTACATAGCTGGGAATGTAGCACTGCCCATGGGACAGAGCAGGGGACGTGGGGCAGTGAGGAGAGGCCAGCAGCTCATCTCAGCAGAATCCCGCACGCCATGCTCAGGACAGCTGGCGACTCAGCCCAGGTGCCTTCCTCCCTCCCTCTGCTGTCTGTCTGTTCCCTGACTCTTCTTCATCTCCCCTCCCGTTCTCTTCCCCTTTCTCACTCTGACCACCGCAGAGCCAGACCACAGCCTCCACACTGTTATTGCCTATGGCCCCGATTATCACATACATGCAAACCGAGCACAGTCATCAGCTTTTTATCATTCTCTATATACACAGCCTTTGTTTTTTAAGATTACTTCTAGCTACTTCAATAACAGGTATTCTAATAAGCCTAATTCTCCCTCTAGTGGTGATGAGAGGGTTTTCCTGAAATTGCAAGAGCTTCCTCAGACGCCAGGACAGGTGGCAGTGAAGGGGACCAAGAAAAAGACAGCAGGAGCCTTCTCTCCCACCCCTTCAGGAGGCATATCAGGACTGCAGCTGTGTAGCCTGGCTGGGTGGGCAGTGGGCAGAGCGAGGCCGAGATGCTCTAGGTCCCTGGGCTGTGAGCACCCTTCTCCTTCAAATCCTGAAAATGAAACAGAAGCCTCATAGTGCTAGTGCCAGACCGCCAGGCCCACGGGAAAATTCCTGCTTTGACGAAAACGAACTCTCATCTCAGGGGATCCATTAGAATATGGATAACATAGAGATATTCTCTTTTCCCTGAATTCTAGGTGAGTTACATGTAATCTCTATGAGCACTGTGACTTGCATTGCTGGACCCTAAACATCATTACTGCAATTAGCTTTCTCTTAAAAATAAATCAGTGATGTATTGTCATTGTCAAACAGCAACTCAACCCTCAGAGGTTATTTTCATATCTTACACCTTCACTTAAAGCAGAGGACAGAGAAAAAGTCTGTGGTATTTTTAAACATTAAAAGGAGTTCCTAAACCTCAGAAAGCAGTTAAGGCATCCCCCCTTCTGGGGAGCTCCGGAACCATCACCACCAAACACAGACACCAGACCTTATCCAAGGAACTTCCACAGCGGGAAGGCACTCAGAGTGCAAATGAGAATCCCTCTGAATTCGTAACAGTTTTGAAAGATGACAGTGGACATCAGATTATTTCACATGTCTATAAAACCATTCAAAGAACAAAGACACTCTCAAAGAAGGGGCATACAGAAATAAAGTTAGTATAAAATTTGGATTTTTTAAACTGATATGCAAGCCCTATTATGAAAACAGGGAACCAACCCAGAGAACCTATGAAAATCATTATGTTTGTCTTAGCAGAATGGAAGGATGAAGAATCCCAAGAGATTTTGTGTATATTTGGGAATGTCCGGAAACCAGACTGTTTCAAGAGAGAGAGAGAGACTAAGGTATCTTTCTACTAAGCACACGCAGCAGTGAGGACAGTATGCAGGGTTTCTTCCAGAATGTTAAGATTCCAGAGATCTGACCAGTTGATTACCTAACCCTGAACAGCTGGTCACTCGTTTGACTTGGTGGCAATAGAAAGCTGGCAGAGACGTGACTGCCAGCCTCAGCGATATGCCCGGTGCTGTCTGCCCCCCCTCCACCTCTAAACAGAGACACAATCAGGAAGAAGCAACCTCAGAAAGCATATTTCCATTTTTTCACCAGCTGTCTCTTGACACAGAAAGAAACTTCAGCTGAAAGGCCCAAGGAGCGCTCTGCCTCGTTGAAAGAGTTGCCTGTGAGTCACAGGTGGAGCTGGCTTCCACATTCAACTCAGCAATGAGAGTGAAAGGGGGAGGGCTGGGGCTTCCTTCCTCAGGGTAAGAATCTCTGCCCAGTTCAGGAGTGAGAACTGGGAGTCCCTTCGTGTTTGGTAGGATTTATTCATGTGTCTTCCTACCCCTTGGTAGTTCATAAATATGAATGGAAAGGGAAGGCCTCCTGGCATTGCCTCCTGATGGTGGCCAGGCTGTGCCCGCAAGGATGCCCTCTGTTTCTCCAGCTCCCAGACCCAGGAAACAGAGAAGCGTCAAAACAAGAGGGTTTGGGGTATACAGGCACGCTGAGCTTCTTAGGATAGGGAAAGAGGAAGGGGCCAGACACTGGTCCGATTTTCAAATCACAGGGCAGTCTGCAAGCTCTAGCCAGAGATTTAGTCAGAGAGAGAGAACTAAAGAAACTAAACCCAGAACCTCCAGTTGTGTTTACAGCCACAGGGGTTAACCCTTCGGGTCCCACTGTGCTATCCTCATGCGCCCTCCTCATCTTTTCAGAGTGATTCTAAGCTCCCATTAGTCGGTTGATGTTCTGGGAGGAAGGCTGCGGAATTTATGGTGAGATAATTTCTCACATTACCAGGCAGAAGCCTGATTATCCATCTCAACATGCGTGCTTTATGGGGGTGGGAGTGCGGGTGTCCCCGTGTGTGAAAGTGGCTGATCTGGAAGGTGTGTGTGTGTTTGCAGGACCTGGGAGGAGGGTCCTCTCAGACAAGCGGGGCTTTCTGCTGCCCACCTGGTCCCAATACCCCGCACCTGCCTCCAGTTCATTAGCTCTTTTCCACCTGGTCTAAACTGGGCAGCTAGAAGCCACGGGTCCCGGGTCCTTGGAAATTTCAGAGTGATGGAAATGACAGGGAATGTCAGCCGAAGTGTGTGTGTGTGTCCCCGTGAAACAACCGCGGTGGGCAGGAGGGGTAGGTAAGGAGCCAGAAATGGCCCCTGCTCCCTGATCCTGGTGTTTAAAACCCCTTAAAACCACCAAATCCTAAAAGCGTCAGGAGACAGCCCATCCGAGTCCCCGCACGCCCGGCTGCAGAGGAGAACGCAGACGGCCGTGTCCCGGGGAGCCGGGACAGGTGAGGTCCGGGCCGACTTCCCGTCCCCTCCCGGCCGCCGACGGGGCGCAGACGGCGCCCCCCACCCCTGCCCAGCTCCGGGCCTCCGGGGATGCGGCCCCCGCGCCGCTCACTTACCGCGCGTGCAAGCCCGAGAACAGGCAGAGGAGGAGCAGCAGCTTCGGGGCCATGGTGCGGTGGAGCTCGGGGCGCGGGGTCCGGGGCCTCGGCGGGCGCGGTCCCTCCAGCGCCGACCCGGTCCCCGCCGGCCCCTTCCCCCCGGCCTGCGAGGCCGCTGCCGGGCGCGGCGGGCGGGACAGGTGTCTACTCCGGCGCCGGCCGCGCCCCCGCGGGGCGCACCCGGGACGCACACGGGACGCCGGGACACCGCGGCGCGCCGCCCTCCTCCGCCCGCGCACTGGCGCCGGGGCGCGCAGCCGGGTGGCCGGAGCGCGGGGACCCCCTGGCGCGGCGCCGCCCACCAAGCCGGGAGCCGCGAGCGGGCGCGGGGGCCGGGGCCGGGGCTGCGCGCGGTGCGGTGGCCGCGCTGGGAGGCGGGGGCAGCCGGGCGGCCGTCCTCTGGCAGCGCCTCGGAGGCGGTCCCGGCGGGGAGGAGTTTCCCCAATTACAAGGCTGACAACGCGCAGGGCGAGGAAGGCGCGGTCTGAATGGACTCGGAGTTTGAGGCCGGGAAGGGGGCGGAGCTCCGAGGGGAGGGCGCCTGAAGAAGGTCCCCGGGGCCGGCACCCCGAGGGCGAGGCGCGTCCGCCTCCCCGGCCGTTTCCAGCCCGCGGGGTGCCTCCGGGCTCCCTGACCTCCGCGGCCCGCCGGCGCCCGGGGTTGAGACGCTTTGCTGAAAGCAGCCCTTCCATCGCGCTCCTCCCGCCAAGTCGGCTGAACTCCCAGGCACTAAGATTCTGTGCTTGGAAAGGCGGCTTTCTGGGGGAATATTTGGAAAAAAACACCCCAGACTGACGCCTTTCTTACGGAAAAGAGGCTAACACAAACCAGTCAACAGTAGAGGAGAGGTGGAAAGGAACAGTAAGGTGGGAGCCAGGAAGACCCTAAGGCAAGAAGCCAAAGACGTTCCGTTTGGTGGAAGCCTGAGGCGCGCTTCATTCCATGTATTTTCCTATTCCAAAGACCGAAAATGGCATTTACGCCTTCGTTTGTCATAATCATTCAGAAAGTCAGTCTTGCACCATGTCGGCATTGCAATCTCAACAGTGTAGTAAATCCACTAGGAATTTTACATTTCGATCACCCCCAAAATGTTCTTAGAAAATATTTTATATTTATAACTGCTATCCATAGAATTATGTAAGGGTGATAGCTGTTTCTTTAATATTGTCAAATAGCTTTGTTCGGCCAGGCACAGTGGCCCACGCCGGTAACTCCAGCACTTCGAAAGTCCGAAGCAGGCAGATCACTTGAGCCCAGGAGTTTGAGACCAGGCTGGGCAATGTGCAAAATACCTGTCTCTACAAAAAAATACAAAAGAATTAGCTGGGCGTGGTGGCATGGGCTTGTATTCCTCTGCTGTGCCCCTCCTTGTCTCTGGATAGGCATGAAGTGGAGTGCAGTTGTTGATGACAATATTGTTTTTTAACAACGGAGCTGTCACCTCCCTGGCATTGCCAGCTTCCTGTCTCTGTGAGGTGCTGAACTCGCCCAGCTCCCCACTTTCCAGGACTCTTTCTGGCAGCACATCTCTCTTACTTAGGTGCACATGCCGCACTAAGGTCTCCTCTTTCATGAAGACTGACACTCCTGAATTCTTCCACCTCCCACACCTTTACCACTTCTTTACGCTTCGGGGCAATATGAGCCTTTGTCATACTCTGACCTAATCTCTAATTTTCTTTAACAAAATCTGAGCACTCACAATGAGAACACATGGACACAGAAAGAAGAACATCATACACTGGGGCCTGTGGGGTGGGGGGCTAGGGGAGGAATAGCAGGGGGTGGGAGATTGGGGAGGGATAGCATTAGGAGAAAGAGCTAATGTAGATGACGGGGGGATGGATACAGCAAACCACCACCATGGCACGTGTATACCTATGTAACAAACCTGCACGTTCTGCACATGTACCCCAGAATTTAAAGCATAATAAATATCAATTAGATGATGATTTATTGTTCCTTCATTGCTTATAGAAATATGTCATCTCCACATATTTCCATAAGCAATGAAGGAACAATATGTATATTCTGTATGAGCTCTAAGCTCCACAAAGAGTGAGTTCAGTCTGGCTCTATCACCCAGCTGGAGTGCAGTGGCATCGTCTCGGCTCACTGCAACTCCACCTTCTGGGTGCAAGCGATTCTCCTGCCTCAGCCTCTCGAGTAGCTGGGATTACAGGCGTGCACCACCACGCCTCGCTAATTTTTGTATTTTTAGTAGAGATGGGGTTTCACCATGTTGGCCAGGCTGGTCTGGAACTCCTGACCTCAAGTGATCCTCCCGCCTTAGCCTCCCAAAATGCTGATTACAGGCATGAGCCACCATGCCCAAATGTGCCGCAAGAAAGCAGCAGATAGAAACAGTTCTTTTGTGCCTCCCTTCTTAACACAGTAATAGGAACATAAGTAAAAATAACCATCAGACATTGATAATGTAAGAGGGGCCAGGGCCGAGAAGAAGGTTTTATATTGATCAACTCATTTTAACTCTCACAACATTTTTTCCATTTTGCATATAGAAAAAAAGCACAGAGAAGTTAAGTCACTTCCCCCAAGATCATACAACCAGTGGGCCGAGGACGGGGGATTGAAGGCCAGGCAGTTAGTTGATTCCGATGTTCCAGTGGTAATCAGTATGCCATCTGCCTGAGCAGGAGCTCAGCAACATTTGCTGTTTGGCTATTTGGTGAAAGTTTTGGACTCCTTACCATATTATTTATTTTTTGAGCATAAGTAAAAATACGTACAAGTTGTTTGTAATAGAAATAGACTGTTACTTAAGGGATTTTGTAAAATATAAGTAAAGAGGAAGTGTCCTGGATTTCTTTGTTTTTTTTTACAATTCAATCAGTGAACAAAAAAAAAGCAATACTGTTTGTACATCCTGTGCTCTTTATTCTTTTCCTTTCTTGCATATTTCAGTGTGCTATTATTATGAATGAATGAGACCCGATCCCCTCTGCCCTTTGGAATGCTTTGCTTCCTTTATTAGACTGAGTAGGTCAGCTTGATAGATCTGAACATTTTTCCTTGGAAAGTCCTTCTGCCTCTTCCTGGAACGAGATTTTTTTTTTTTTTTTGTAACGGAGTCTCCCTCTGTCGCTAGGCTGGAGTGCAGTGGCGCCATCTCGGCTCACTGCAACCTCCGCCTCCCAGGTTCAAGCGATTCTTCTGCCTCAGGATCCCGACTAGCTGGAATTACAGGCGCGCGCCACCACGCCCGGCTAATTTTTGTGTTTTTAGTAGAGACGGGGTTTCGCCACGTTGGTCAGGATGGTCTCGAACTCGTGACCTCTTGATCCGCCCACCCCGGCCTCCCAAAGTGCTGGGATTACAGGCGTGACCCAGCGCGCCCCGCCGAGATTTTGTTTTTTTAAATGTAAATGCGCTGAGAGGTTGTGGAAAAATCAAAGCAGGCTTTCTGGGCGTTACACGCGAAAGCAAAATGCAAGGTCGAGAATCTTCAAAGGAGAAGCCCCAGGCTCTGGTCACTCCCTCGCCCCGGCTGACCGCGGGGATGCTGTGCGGAGCATGCGCAGTGCGCGCCCTCCGCCCCGCCTCGGCCTCTCCATCTTCAGCCGGGAGGGGCGCGCAGGAAGAGAAAGGAAATGGCAGGCGAAGAGAGCGCCACCGCAAGACCGGCTCTTAGTCCTGAGAGGGCAGGGTATGGCTCGCTGCCCAAAGCCCAAGGTACGCGGCGGTAACGACGGAACAGCTCCAGCCGGGCGCGCGGCGTGCCTCGGGCTTGGCGCGGCGTCCTCGGCTCCGGAGCCTCCGGGGAAGACGCGGGTCGGGCTGCAGCTCCGCGGGGGCGTCGCCAGGGGGCGCCTCGCACGTCCCGCGGTGGCCGCGCTGCGCGCCCCAGGCCGCGGGGCCTCCCCGCTGCGCACGCGCTCTGCAGCGCAGCCGCTGCCACGTGGCTGCCCCGGGTTCTGCTTTGAGAAACACCCGTCCCACTCCCAGGACTGTACTTCCGCGTGACAGGGTGTTTTGCGGTTTCGTATTTTGAAAAAGCCTTTCCCTTGTCAATCAAAACAGTACTGTCAGGACAGAATGCACACAACAGACACGCACCCTCTGAAAAGCCGGTGAACTGTTGCGCACGTGTATGGCATGCGCTAAGAAGAGCGTCTGTGTGGCACCTGGATCATTACGTATGACAAATATATAATCACGTAACATTCCCAGGGGCTGGGCCATCTTCAAGTCAATACCACGTCTTCCGCTTTGGCCGCACAAGCCTGGTTTTTGCCCAGCCTTGCACCTCGCGTCGGTGTAGTCAGGCAGCGTTTATCCATGGAACCTCCGGCTTCTCTCACTCAGGGCAGTGTCGCTGAGATGTACCCGGACTGCGACATGAGCAGTCATTCGTGACTTTACTGTTGTGCATGGTCGTTCACTGTGAATATACCACGTTATTTATTTGTTCCTACGCCAATGGACATTTGGTTCGTTTGAAACTTTGGGATGTTATGAAAGAAGCTGACATGAATAGTCTTGTCTTTTGAGGGACATATGTGTTCATTTCTCTTGGTTATCTGACTGAAAATAGAATAGCCAGATCACAAATAACGCGTGCGTTTCGTGGTAATAAATATTACTCCAGCAATTTCTAAAGCAGTTACATTCATCACCCACTGGCCGTGTGTGAGTTCTAGTGTATACCGTCGATGAAATGTGGCCTTTTCATTTTTTTTGTCACCATTCTGATATTTCATTCTAATTTTGATTTCATGGAGCTTCTTTCACATTTTACCAGCCATTGGAAAATCTTTTATGAAGTATCACTGAAGTCTTTCGCCCATTTTAAAACTAGACTGCCTTCTTTTTGTTTGTAGATCTTGTGTTTGTATATCTTTTTGTTTACCGTTATATCTATTGCTTTAAGAAATATCATCAATATTACACAAATATATGATTTACAATATCCCAATTATGGCAACACAAAGAATAGGGCCATAAAATAAAATGTCTTTTAGGCATATATTATGCCAAGCATGTAAATTATTGTTCTCATTATGACATAAGAATAACATTCCTTTGATGACAAAAGATATATTGTATAGGCTCAAGGTCCACTGAAGAGCTTCCAGGAAGTTTAAAAGTGAATCTGGCCATGCTTTCTATACAATAAATAGAACAGCAGCAATCTCTGCTATTTCTTGAGCATAAACTATCAATTTACATAAACTTAAATAAATGACTTAAGTCATTTATTTAGAATAAACAACATTTTAGAAACTAGTTAACATCAGTAGCCCAAATCTGGTTTTTACTTTCTTGAATATGTCTAAGAAATTTCAACATGAGGTATATATTAAAAATTAATGATAATTTCTAACGTGTACATAAGCCAAACTGCTCCCTCCTACTGTGGAAGCAAAACTTACTTCTAAAAATAATCTACAGAAATTATATGTAAACACATAGAGCTTGAGCTAGACTAAGAACATCCTTCTATGTTCTATGGATCAAAATACAAAGGTCTCATTATATATGTAAATGAACACACTTTCATTAGTTTGGGATATATTGATATGACATGACTGCATATTTTATGTACACCATAAAACAAATATTGACAATGTTTGCAGTGACAGCATACATTCTAGTCCCAGCTACTGGTAAGGATATAAAACTTTAATATGAAAACGACTCTTCTTTGCTTTAAGTGAAAAAGCCAACATTCCTTGTTGCAACATGGATTGAGGTCTAAAGTGTTCAGAGCCAAGAATCTCTTTGGTTGTTCCCCAAGGTAACAATGCACACAAGCTCTCTCTCTCTGTTCACGACGATCATCTTCAGTGTTTTGTCTTAAAAATGGCTTTCTGACTAGCACTTTGGGAGGCCGAGGTGGGTGGATCACCTTGAGGTCAGGAGTTCAAGACCAGCCTGACCATCATGGTGAAACCCCATCTTTAAAAAAAAAAAAAAAAAAAAAATGGCTTTCTGAGTATGAAGGAGCCATGCTGGTTACATTCTTTCTGTTGCCTACTTTACACCTGATGCAGCCATATAGGTTGGCACCTTGTAGCACCACACCCATGATAACCACGGCTAACCACTTTACCCTGCAGGAGAAGATGGCACTAAAGACAAATATCGCCTGCAGCACTGGACAGGCAGCAAGTCCCCACCAAAAGACTGGATTCAGCCTCTGAGACAGTTTTGTCCTCCTCTGAGATGATGCCTTTCTGGACTCAAACATCCAATGGCTCTTTCCATCTTCCACATGTGATTCCCACACCGTAGACCCACCACTAGTCTACCTGTGACATTCATCACTACCCTAAATTCACACGACAAGATAATTGTCGCCACACAAGCAGTAAAGCTGCCGCTGAGCAATCTGCAAAGAAGATGGACCCTAACTGCACTAACTTGAAAGAATAACTGGAAAACTGCGGCCACTGGGCGTCTGATTTTGACTTTTTCGTTTTGTTAGCTGTTTCTTCCGCATCCAACACTGAAATGTCTTCAGTGTCATCATTACTGACCTGCTGCAATGTGGCAGCCTGGTGCCAGCCCCCCAATATCACATTTAAAAAACATTTCTATGGCCTTCTATTTTCTTAATATCTATCATTGTTAGTTCTCTGAATTTGTTTATTTATTGCTGTTCTAGGTTGTCTGCATTTCCATATAGATCAGCTTTTAAATTTTCCTCCAATTTTTAAAACTGTTCTCTTGGAAATATTCATAGGTTTACAAATAAATTCGTGAAAATAATACTAAAAGTTTCTATATTATCATCTAATCTGCAGCACATAGTCGAATTTTTCTAACTGATCCAGTAATATCTTCAATAGCACTTTTCTCATTCAGTCTAAGAACCCCTTCGGATCACACGTTTCAGTAGTTATTGCGTCCATTTGGTCTGGTTTTAGCCCAGAACAGGTTGTGACCGTTCTCGATCTTTCACAACATGGCAGTTTCAGTAGACAAAAGTATTTTGGAGGATGCACCTCTGTGTGAGTCTTTCTCATGTTCAGATTCAGGTTGTGTATTTTGGGCAGAAATCTGACATAAGTAATGTTGCTTTTCTTGGTGCATTATTGTAGGAAACACACGATGTTGGTTTATCTCATTGTGGGTCACACTAATTCCTTAGTGAAGCTGGCATCTGCCAGGTCTCTCCACTGTAAAGTTACTTCTTCTTCTTTTTAAATGGCAGATTGTTCTTTGGGGAAATTATTTGAAAATGTTTGACTATGTTAGTTTTAACATGCATTGATGATTCTTGCTTGGTACTTGCAAAATGGTGATTTTCTAACTTTACTGTTCCTCTACATTTATTAGTTGTTACTGTATTGTAGGAAGCACTCTTCCTCTTTCTCTAGTATGACTTTCTGTAGGGACTCATGGTTTTTTGTTTTATTCCATGCACTTGAATACATTACTGCCATTATTTATTGTAATTCTCAAATTATCCAACATTTTGACAATAGGAACTTCTTCAAGCTGACTCCTGTATTTAGCATGTCCCCAATATTTATTGAGATTTGTCTCAACTTTATATTTAAAAAAATTGAAATTTTCCCTAGGTTTATTGAGGTATAAGAGGAAGGCATAGAAGTGATGATTCAGTGGAGGTATATGTTGGGAAGTGGTTCCCGTATAAACCGGGTAGCAGAGCCCTCACCTCACATGGTTACCTTTCTTTCCTCACTTACTTTCTGGAACAACAGGATTGCCACTCATATTTTCTTTTTCTCTACGCTTGAATTCAAAATTTCTCCTTGGTTCCTTTTAATAGAGAATGATATTTAGAAAACAAATCTAGTTGCTCTGAAGTATTATGTCCCTGAGACCTTTTAGAGGACACAGAATGCATACTGTTATATATTATGATATAATAATACTATTTCATTACACACTAGAATTAATGAAGAGGTACTGATGTCACCCAAACACAATGTAGTTTCAGAATTACGGTGACCATGCTACAATGAAAAGAAGACCTCTAGGTTGCATTCAGAACGTGTTTTCAGATGTTTCTGCTCTCCCCCATAAGCTCTAAGAATACAAGTGAGTAAGCAAAATGCTATGCTCAACAGTTATTGGATTTAGTTTTTTTCTCCAGTGTGGTTATGCTATTAATTTAGAGAGGAGCTGAGTTCATTTGTTTCTATTTGTGTTACATTTTAGAGCTTTTCCTCATTATTATGATTTAATGCTGTTTTTGAATATGTAAAATTTTAACATAATCCCAAAAATCAACACTATACAAAATGCAACAAGAAATATCAAGAGAATTGCCATCCCACCCCATTGCTTCTACTCATTTCTGCCACACACACAGACACCTCTACATAATAAATTTCATCCATTTCTGCTTTGTTTTTCCTTTTTCTAAAAATAAACCGATACCTATTTTCTAATTCTTTGTTTCTGTCATCAAACATCACATGCTATATAAAACTTTTGCATTCTGTTTCTTTAACTTCTTCAATATTGTACCTTGGAAATATACCAGTTAATGCAATTCTGACTTATCCTTTTTATGTAGCTGCATAGTATTCAATTGCATGTAACTACTGTAAGGGTTAAATTAATTCACTTTGTTGGAGTATTTTCATAGTTTCCAATATTTTGCAAGTACATATAATGCTAAATCATATAACTTTGTGCGTGCCTATTTCTATGCTGTTGAAGGTGTATCTTCAGGGTAAATTTCCAGATTTCTAGGTCGAAGGGTACATGTGTAATTTTATGATATATTGTCAGATTTCCTTCCCATAAGGAAGTTTTCCCCATTTCTCATTCCCACTGTCAATGAAAGATTATCCCTATTTTTCAGTAGTCTTGTCAATAGTGAATTTTCACGTTTGTTAGATTTTACCAAGCTAAGGGGTAAAAAGTGGATATCTCAACATGGTTCTAATTTGTGTTTTGTTAATTATAAGTATGCTGAACATTTTAAAAGATTTAGAACCATTATATATTTTAGCAAACTAGCTTTTATGTCCTTTGCACAACATTCTATCAAATTTCTTCATATCTTGTCCTCAAATTTTACATGTTACAGGCATTTTTCTGCGGCATAAGTTGCAAATAATTTCTTTCCATTTATCCTTTGTCTTTTGATTTTGGTTATGCTTTACCGATCATGAAATCTTTAAACATGTTTCTCTAGTCAAATTATCAATATTTTTTGCATCTGGATCTGGAGAAATAATTAGAACCTTTCCCTATAACTTGCACCCAAGTTATAAAAGAGTCTCCCCATGATTTATTCTGGTATCTCTGTGATTTCATCTTTTACAGTTATACCTCTGATCCATTTGAATCTCAGTATTAAGTGATAAAGTATTGATGTAATTTAAATATTTGCCATATAACCATTCAGAGCTTCCCATACTACTTATTCAAAAGTTCAACATTGTCACATTCATTTGAAATACCATAATTATCATATACTAAGTTTTCATATATACCTGGATCTATTTTTGTATTTCTTTTCAATGGCTAATTAGTGAGTAATCTGCTTGTACCATTGTGTTAATTATAAAGATTTTGTGTTTTAATATCCGGTTAGGCTAGGGCTAGCTGTTCATCTTCTTATTCAGTATTTTCATGTATTCTTGCATATTGATTCTTCCAAGTTAACTTTAATCTCAATGTATATAGCTCCAGGAAAAAAAAACTTTTTCATATTTTATTGGAGTTCTGTTAAATGGATAAATTAACTTAGGGAGAATCTGCTTCTTTATAATATTGGGTTGTCCTATACAACAATGATTACATTTTCTGTTTGTTCATAAGTACTTCACATCGGGTTTTCATACTTCTTAATTAGTTCATTTGTGAGAATATGATCTATCTTTCTGATGCCATTTTAAATGGTATTTTCTCTTCCAGTGACCTCTGATTGCTTATTAATCATTAATATGAACATTTCTATTATTTTATGTAATTTTTACATCCTGCTTGCTTTGTGAATTCTCTTAATGTTGTGTTAGTTTTATCAGTGGTTCACCAATGTTTTCCAGTTTTACTATCATATTATCTGCAAGCAGTAATAGATGTACTTCATAATACCCAATTTTTATGCCTCCAGTAAATGTCCTGTGTCTAACTGTAGTGGCTAATGCCTTCTATAAAAATGATAAAGGCAAGAGGTAGTGGTCACTGTCTTCCTATTCCAGATTATCCTGGAAAGGTCTCCTGTGGAGACAGACAGACTGAAAGGAGAAAACAGAGGAGATGCCCATGCTTCACTGTTTTCTAGGTTCTCACGCCTGTGATCCCAGCACTTTGGGAGGCCGAGGCAGGTGGATCACAAGGTCGAGAGATCGAGACCATCCTGGCCAATATGGTGAAACCCCACCTCTACACAAAAATTAGCTGGGTGAGGTGGTACGTCCCTGTGGTCCCAGCTACTCAGGAGGCTGAGGCAAGAGAAACGCTTGAACCCAGGAGGCGGAGGTTGCAGTGAGCGGAGATCGTGCCACTGCACCCGTGCCTGGCTACAGAGAGAGGCTCCGTCTCAAAAAAAAAAAAAAAGTCAAGAATGGATGTTGAAACTTGTCAGACTTCTACAGCATCAATGGAGAGAAATAATTTTGTCTCCACAGTAAATTATATTATTGAATTTCCATCTATTAAATCATTCCTCTTCTCCTAAGTTTGTAAGTTTTCCTTCATTTTGTACGTTTTGGAACAATTTCTTTGTCAACAACGCTGCATGATCTTCACGTTTTTGGTAGAATTTCGCTGTGAAGGAATCTGGGCCCTTTGTGTGTGTATGTGTGTGTGTGTGTCTGTGTGTGTGTCTGTGTGTGTGTCTGTGTGTGTGTGTGTCTCTGTGTGTGTCTGTATGTGTGTCTGTGTGTGTCTGTGTCTGTGTGTGTGTCTGTGTGTGTGTGTCTGTGTGTGTGTGTCTGTGTGTGTGTGTGTTGACAAGTAGAAGTTTCTTGGTAATTTTTTCTTTTTTTCCAGAGAAAATGGCCTCCTTAAGCATTCTATCCCTAATGGGGTCAATTTCAGTAGTAAATTATATTGTCCAAAAAAATTCTCATCTATCTATAGATTCCAAATTTTTTAAATAAAGGTGGTAAGTCATCTCTTATGACTTTTATTTTTACTGCGTCATTTCTTATTTTGTTTATAGTCCTCATTTTTCTTAGTTTGTGTATTTCACTTTATTAATCACCAGAGTTTTGATTAATTCATTACATCTCTTGTTTTTGTATTCTCTACCTAATCAAAGTTTGCTTTTATCTATATTTTATTTACTTTGTGCTTTCTTTTGGTTTATTTAAAGCTTTTGATTGGGAAGTTAGTTCATTTTTTTTTTTTTTTTTGAGATAGAGTCTCACTGTCACCAGGCGCTAGGCTGGAGTGCAGTGGCGTGACCTCGGCTCACTGCAACCTCCGCTGCCCGGGTCCAAGCAATTCTCCTGCCTCAGCTTCCCGAGTAGCTGGGACTACAGGCGCGCGCCACCATGCCCAGCTAATTTTTGTTTGTATTTTTAGTAGAGACGGGGTTTCACCATGTTGACCAGGATGGTCTCGATTTCTTGACCTCGTGATCCGCCCGCCTCGGCCTCCCAAAGTGCTGGGATTCCAGGCGTGAGCCACCGCGCCCGGCAAGTTAGTTCATTTTTTAATACTTTTTACTTATATTGATATATGCTTAATAATATGAATATTCTAAGATGCTTTAAATGCATCTCATAAACTTTTAAAATCAAGTATTATTCTATCATTAGTTTGTAATTCCACTTTTTAAAAATTGAGAAATAATAATTGTACATATATTTAGGATAAAATGTGATGTTTTCATACGTATACACATTGTAAAAAGGTTGAATCAAGCTCCTTAGCCTACCTACTCCCTCACCTGCTTATCATTTTTTGTAGTAAGAACATTTAAAAACTACTATTTTAGCAGTTCTAAAATATTCAACACATTATTATTAAGATTAACTATGGTTGCCATGCTCGGCAATAGATCACTAAAACGTATTTCTCCTGTCTCAAGCTTTGCAGCCTTCGATGGACATCTCCCCCTTCCCAGCCCTCACCCCTAGCCTCTGGGAACTGCCGTTCTACTCTGTTTCTATGGATTGATCTCTTTTAGGTTCCATACATAAGTGAGAACAAGTAGTATTTGTCCTTCTCTGCCTGGCTTAGTTACCATAATGTTTAGATTCATTCATGACAGAGTTTCCTTCTTTTAAAGGGTATATAGTATTCCACTATATATATAGTTTTTTTAATCCACTAATCCACCAGTGGATTAAAAAAACAGTGGATAAGTGGATTAAATGGATAAGGACATTAGTAGTAAGTGGATTTTTAAAACTACATACAGAGTGTTTATGTATATAAATATTAATGGACAAGATTTTTTTTGAGACAGTTTCTCACTCTGTTACCCAGGCTGGAGTGCAGTGGCATGATCTTGGCTCACTGCAACCTCCATCTCCCGGATTCAAGTGATCCTCCTGCCTCAACCTCCTGAGTAGCTGGGATTCAGTAGAGACAGGGTCTCTACTAAAAATACAAAATTTAGGGGTCTCACTGGGGGGTCTCACCATGTTGGTCAGGCTGGTCTCAAACTACCGACCTCATGATCTGCCCTCCTCGGCCTCCCCAGATGCTGGTATTAAAGCCTGAGCCAGCCACCGCGCCCAGCCTGGATGACATTTTTTGAATCCACCTACCCATGAATGGACACTTAGGTTGCATTCATTTGTTGGCTACTGAAAATAATGCTGCAGTGAACATGGGAGTGCAGTGAGCTCTTTCACAGACTGATTTCAGTTTCTTTGCATATAAACCCAGAAGTCAGAATGCTGGATGATATTGTAATTTTATTTTTAGTTTTCTGAGGAGCTTCCATACTGTTTTCCCAAAATAGCTGTGCTAAGTAACATTCCCACCCACAGTGTACCAGGGTTCCCTCTTCTCCTTTTCTCCATATCCTAACACTTATTGTCTTTTGTCTTGTTGATAATACTCATTCTAACAGGTGTAGATGATATCTCACTGTTGTTTTAATTTGAGTTTCCTTGATAATGAGAGATATTGAGCAATTTTTTTCATATATCTGTTGGTCATTTGTGTATCTTCTTTTGAGAAATGTCTGTTCAGGTCCTTTGTCGATTTTTTAATCAGGTTATGTGTTTTCTTGCTATTGAGGTATTTGAGTTCCTTATATATTTGCAGTATTAACCACTATAAAAAACATTTGGGGCATGTGTCATGGCTCAGGCCTGTAATGCTAGGAAGGCAGAGCTGGGTAGATAACTTGAGGCCAGGAGTTCGAGACCAGCCTGGCCAACATGGTGAAACCCTATGTATACTAAAAATACAAAATTAGCCAGGTATGGTGGCATGTACCTGTAGTCCCAGCTACTTGGGAGGCTGAGGCAGGACCATCACTTGAACCCGGGAGGCAGAGGTTGTAGTGAGCCTAGATGACACCACTGCACTCCAGCCTAGGTGACAGAGGGAGAATCTGTCTCAAATATGCAAAATTTTCGCCCAGTCCGGTCCATGGGTTGTATCTTCATGCTGCCAGTTTTTTCCCTTTGCTGTGCAGAGGCTTTTTAGTTTGATACAATCCCATTTGTCTATTTTTGCTTTTCATTGCCTGTGCTTTTGGGGTCAAATCCAAAAAATTATTGCCCAGACCAATGTCACAAAGCAATTCTCTTAAATTTTCTTCTAGTGTATACAATGAAGGCCATATATGACAAGCCCACAGCCAACATCATACTTAATAGTGAAAAGTTCAAAGCTTTTCCTCTAAGATCATAAATAAGACACGATGCTTACTCTTATTACTTCTATTCAATACAATTCTGGACGTTCTAGCCATACCAGTTAAGCAAGTAAAGGAAATAAAGGCATCCAAAAAGGAAAAGGAGAAACAAAATTGTCTTTGTTTATGAAAAGTCTTCTATGTAGAAAACCCGAAAGACTCTACCAAAAAGTGTTAGAAATGGTAAATTCAGTAAAGTTACAGGATACAAAGTCAACATGAAAAATCAGTAGCATATCTACACTAACAACAAACTATCCTAAAATAATTAATAAAGCAATCCCATGTACAGGAGCATCATAAAATAAAATATTTAGTAAATTTAATCAAAGAGGTGAATAATCTATATACTGAAAACTATAAAACATTAATGAAAGAAATTACGGATGACATCTATATCCATGGATTGGAGGAATTAATATTATTTAGATGTCCATACTACCTAGAGCAACTAAAGATTCAATGCAATCCCTATCAAAATTCCAATGATTTTTTTTCATAGGAATAGAAAAAACATTTCTAAAATTTTTATGGAATCACAAAAGATCCCAAACAACCAAAGCAATCTTGAACAAAATGAATGAAGCCGGAGGCATCATAATACCTGATTTTGAAATACAAGACTACAGTAATTTAAGTACTACGGTAATCACATAAGAACAGACACATAGACCAATGGAATAGGATAGAGAGCCCAAGAATAAACTCACACATGTAGAGCCAGTACGTTTTCCGTAAAGGTATCAAGAACACACAATGGGGAAAGGACAGTCTCTGTGACATATTGTGTTGGGAAAACTAAAATCTACATGCAGAGGAGTGAAACTGGGCTCTTATTTCACACCGTATACAAAAATCAACTCAAAGTAGATGAAAGACTCAAACATAGGACTGAAACTACGAAACTACTAAAAGAAAATACAGGGGAAACCTTTGCTACATTAGTTTGAGCAATGATTTCTTGTAGCTCAGGAATTTGTATGTGTAATTTCAAATTACATTTGACTTTTAGCATTTTTAAATCTTTGTTTTTATCCATTTAATAGAAGAAATTTTAAATTTATAGTTAGAAGATATTTTTTAAAAAGTTGTTTCCATTTGCAATATTATTATTACATATGATCAAAGTATTATTTTATAAAATTTCTATATTATTGGCCTGCATGGTGACTCATGCTTGTTTATCCAGCACTTTGGGTGGCTGAGGTGGGTGGATCGCTTGAGGCCAGAAGTTTGAGACCAGCCTGGGCCATGTAGTAAAACCCTGTCTCTACCAAAATACAAACACTAGCCAGTTTCATAATCTGATCTCAAAAAATATATATAACATTTATATATTATGAATGTACCAATATTTTTTATATTGATATATGACTCATCATGTGATTAATTTTGTAGATTTTTTCATGTGTACTTGAGAATGAGAAATGCTTGCAGTGATGGATGCCCCATTTACTCTTATGTGATTACCATGCACTGAATGCCTATATCAAAATATCTCATATAACCCATAAATATATACACATACTATGCCTGCTCCCAACACAAACGTAAAAGATCAAATAGAAATGGGCATGGTAGAATTTAAGACTAATTCGTTGGAAAATGAAGTGCCTATTTCCTGTAATGACCCAATTCAAATTGGTCTAACAGAGGCATTGCAAACTCAAAGGCCCACAGGGTGAGGCAGGCTTCACACTGGAGATGAATAAAACATGGATGGGATGGGAACTGTAGCGGTCTATATAATGGATTCCTTGCTAAAGGCAGGATAAGCACAGGTTGTGATTTGCTCAAGAGAATTTTAATTTATGCCTCTTGTTCTGATGTGATTATTAGTGTCCTGGTTTGAAAAATAAATCACTAACTTAATTCCACTGTTTTTTGAGAAAATACTTTGTATGATCTTAATCTCTTTAAAATTATTAAGACTTGGTCAGGCACAGTGGCTTATGGCTTTAATCCTAGCACTTTGGGAGGCTGAGGCAGGTGGATTACTTGAGCTCAGGAGTTTGAGACCAGACTGAGCAATATAATGAGACCGTGTCTCTACAAAAAAAAAAAAAAAAAAGAAAGAAAAAAAATCAGCTGGACATGGTGGTGCGTGCCTGCAGTCACTGGAGCCTGGGAGGTCAAGGCTGCAGTAAGACCCGATCATGCCACTGCACTCCAGCCTGGGTGACAGAGAACAACCCTGACTCAAAAAAATAACAATTAAAATACAATAAAATTATTAAGCCTTGTATTATTGCATAAAAAATGCTCTATTCTGGAGAATGGCCCAGGTCCACTTAAAAGAATGTGTATGTATTCTGCTCCTGTTGGGTGCAGTGTTCCTTAGATGTCAGCAGGTCACACTGGTCGATAGTGTTTTTCTGGTCTTCTGCATCCTGGCTGATTCTTCGTCTCGTCGCACAAACCATTAAGAGTGGAGACTGAGGTTTTCAACTAGTATTGTTGTACTGTATATTTCCCCCTTCAATTCCATCAGTTTTTGCTTCATATAGTTTGGATTCTATTTTTACCTACACAGGTACATATCCGTTTTTAGTTGTATCTTCCAGATAAATTAACTTTTCTACCATTATAAAATGTAATTCTTTGTCTCTTTTTTTTTTTTTTTTTTTTTTTTTGAGATGGAGTTTCGCTCTTGTTACCCAGGCTGGAGTGCAATGACGCGATCTCGGCTCACCGCAACCTCCGCCTCCTGGGTTCAAGCAATTCTCCTGCCTCAGCCTCCCGAGTAGCTGGGACTACAGGCACGTGCCACCACGCCCAGCTAATTTTTTTTTTTTTTTTTTTTGTATTTTTAGTAGAGACGGGATTTTACCATGTTGACCAGGATGGTCTCGATCTCCTGACCTCGTGATCCACCCGCCTCGGCCTCCCAAAGTGCTGGGATTACAGGCGTGAGCCACCGCGCCCGGCCAATTCTTTGTCTCTTGTAATATTATCTGTATTAATTTTTTTCTGATATTGGTATAATCATTCTAGCAGTCTTTCAGTTACTATCTGCATAGTGTATCTTTTCCATCCTTTTACTTTCCCACCTGTTTGTGTCTTTAAATCTAGAACATACCTCTTATTCAAAGTATGAGGTTTAATTAATCCAGTCTGACATTCTCAGCCTTTTGATTGGACTATGCAATGCATTTTCATTTAATTACTGATGTGGCTGAATTTACAGCTGCTCTTTTCCTCTTTGCTTTTTATATTTTTCTCTCCCTGTGTCCCTGTGTTACTCCCTTTCTGTATTCTTTTGTGTTATTTTCTAGCACACTATTTAAATTCCTTTGGATTGTTCACTACCTTTTCTTTTACTTACTTTCTTCATGGCTGCTCTGGGGATTAAATATGCATCCTACCTTAAAACAGTTTAGTGCCGATTATTACTGACTTAATTGCAAAAGTATATAGAAAATTTCTTTCAATATATTGCCCTGTCCTTCTCCAAGGTGACATTATTTTTATGCCAATTATGCTTATAAACTCAACAAGACAGCTTTGAAATTATTGTTTCATACACTTGTCTTTCAAATTGGTTAAGAGAAGAAAAGAGTAAAAACTTGATGTACATTTTATATTTACCCATGTGATTTCCTTTACGGTGACCCTCCTTTCCTTGTGTAAGTTGAAGTTAACATCAACTATTATTCCCATACACCTTGAAACACTTCCTTTGGTCTTTCTTGTAGATGAGGGCTGCTATAGATGTATCCTCTCCATATTTATTTTCCTGGTCATGTCTTTATTTTGCTTCCCTTTTTGAAGGGTAATTTTGCTCAATATAGAAGATTTGCTTGCTGGGGGGAGGATCCCCCCACCGTTCTTTCAGCACTTTGAATATGTTGTCCCACTGCCTTCTGGCCTCATGGTTTTTTATGAGAAGCCATCTGTTAATCTTATTGAGGATTCTTGTATTTGATGAGTCTCTTCTCTCTTGCTTTCAAGATTCTCTGTCTGTCATTGGCTTTCAACAGAATAATTATGATGTTGTACCCAGGTGTGTATCTCTTCTCTACTAAGACTTAGTTGAGCCTCTTGGAAGTGTAAATTAATGTTTTTGTTTGTGGGAAGTTTGACCATTATTTCATATTATTATATATTACAGTATTTCTTCTTCTTCTTCTTCTTCTTCTTCTTATTATTATTATTATTATTAAATAGCTGATTTAAAGTCTGTTTACTAAATCCAACTTCTGGGCACCCTCGGGGCCAGTATCTTTTGATTCTTTTGTTGTACACACTGCAAATCCAAATTTCTTTGCATTTCTCCTAATATTTGTTGAAAACTGGAAACACTAGCCATGTAATTAATACATTTGAAACCTGATCATTCCTTTCTCCCACTGTTTATTGCTGTTGTATTTTGTTGTTGTTGGGGTTAGGGTTTGTATGTTTAAATAGTTTCCTGGACCAGTATGCTGGTGTTTGCATCCCCTATACCGAAGTCTCTGTTTTCATCACTAGTCCTGGCTTTGTAGGGTCACCCATATGTCAGCATAGCTTACGGCAGCCAATGACTGGTCTTTTTCTTGAGTGTTTTATGGTGATATGTTTTTCACCATTTGCCATGAGGATCTATGTGTAGTTTGGAGCACACTTTCAAAGTTTGGGAAGATTAAAAGTGTTCCTTGTCTTTCACTTTCTGCTTTCACAGGGCGTCAAGGTCAGCCAGGGGTGAGTAAGTAACTAACACTCTCTCTGCTCTTTCTCGACTGTTCACATGACCTTGCACATACACACAGGCTTTCAGATCCTCAGCACCATGTCTGAGACTTTATAGCCCACTGTGAACTAGATCTGATTCCCCAGATTTTCCTTTCACATGTTTGGCTGGTCTCTTTCTTGCCTTAGCTGGCACCACTGCCTTGAAGTCTTAGCTGGCATCACTGCCTTGAAGTCTTAGCGGGCATCACTGCCTTGAAGTCTTAGCGGGCATCACTGCCTTGAAGTCTTAGCGGGCACCACTGCCTTGAAGTCTTAGCGGGCACCACTGCCTTGAAGTCTTAGC
>PVKV010029072.1:0-24108 GCA_004027835.1 Alouatta palliata | reverse complement strand
AAAAAAAAAAAAAAGTTATCCAGTTATGGCTTTGATATGGTATGTGTGTATGTGTGTTTGTTTGTGTGTGTATGTATACTCTCTGAGGATTTGAGCTTGCCAAGTTTCCTGATTTTAACCCGAGTCTCTGGGGAGCTATCAATTCTCTAGAATGCTGTAGAATTGCTCAGCATCAAGTTATGAACGGTTTTAGCAATGCTGAGCAGCGTGGTGCAAACACAGAAAAACCTTCTATCTTAAACGAGAAAAGCAAAAAGCAAAAACTGGGGCAGGGGATGTCACACTCCCTGGATATCTAGATAATAGCTCCTTGGTGCATTCTCAGAGGATGCTGTCAAAATTGGCTGGAGTCCAGGAAATAAATCCTTTTTAAAGTCCCTGTACATATTTGTGTTCCCAAGGCACTGCACACAGAAAAATGGTATGTGCACCAAAGAAAATTTTGCGGCACTTTCTGTAAAGTCAGAGATGAGATCTCTGATAGCATTTTACTATTTTAGTTTGCCGAGAAATAAGTGATCTTTATAGTTTCTGACCTTCCAAAAATGAAGCCATAGTCCCTGTAGTTGCTATGGTGATATAAAAATCCCTAGGATCACTATAGAATATAGCATTTCTATTTCTCTCCCTGAATAGTTCCTTATCTTATCTAAAAATATGATGTCAAAATGACAAAGTACCAACTTTTTAGTCAACTCCCTTCTTAATTTTGACATGCCCCTATGAATTGACCTCTTCACTGCCCCGCTGAAATTCTGCAAGATGTTTATTTTTAGCCATTCTTTCTGCAAAAGGAAATTATAAATATACACAAAAATGAAATTTTAATTTCTAAAAGGCATTTGTATATGAATTGATATAACCCGAGTCCTTAATATTTTAAAATGGGATATTTGCAACTCTGGTTCACAGTCCTCAATAAGTTAAATAAGACCCTGATTATATACTGTGAATAGAGGAAAAATTAGATAGCACAGTAAGTTTTACAACTGGCAGATGAAATCCAGATACCTAAAGTAAGGAAAAGCAGAAATCTATAAGCCATGTGGCTTCAGTTCATTTATCTATTTGAAAAGCTTATTCTTTAAATAAGTGTTTATTGATAACACAGACACAATATCAGCCTCAATTGAGATATGAAAACAAAGATTTTAAAATGTGAGTCTCCCTTCAGAAGATAATCAGTTTTTAAAGGAGACACATACAGAAACAATTTGAACATAAAGTGCTTTGTTTATTCAAGTGTTGTGGAGTATGTTTCTTTAACAGGATAAAAGGCATAGCCAGAGAATACAGATAATTTATCTAGGAAACAAACAAGGGACACATTTGCCAACTAATCAGTTTAAGATAAAGGTCTCAAGCAACCCTTAACTATGCTCTGTTCTTTATCATAAGGGATAGACTTCTACTGTTTAGTTTTTCTTCCATTTAATGTAAAGTGACAACTACTCCCTTGCTGTCATAGATTTTCATTATAGAGCTTGCCTTTACCATCTAAATGGTAAACTTATGGGTATAAATGTCAAAGTAGATATTGCAGAACCTGAATAGATCTAGAGTAGGGGAGAATAATATCTGACAAACTGAACTTACTGTTAATCACTTTGGTTGAAAGTAAACTTAAAAGAATTTACTGAAGTTTTAAACATCTTTTTCATCTATAGCAAAGCTCTTTGCTTCCCAAATACTATGAAAAGTGTCAGTGTAAGTTCTATTATTTAAAATAGTGGCCGGGCATGGTGGATCACACCTGTAATCCCAGCACTTTGGAAGGCCGAGATAGGTGGGTCACTTGAGGTCAGGAGTCCAGACCAGCCTGCCCAACATGTGAAACCCCATCTTTACTAAAAATACAAAAAGTAGTCAGGCATGGTGGCATGCACCTGTAATCCCAGCTACTCAGGAGCCTGAGGCAGGGGAATCGCTGGAACCTGGGTAGCAGAGGTTGCAGTGAGTGAAGATTGCGCCATTGCATTCCAGCCTGGGTAACAAGAGTAAAACTCCATCTCAATCAATCAATCAATCAATCAATCAAAATAGCATAATTTCTGCTGTCCTGTCTCTGCGGTCATTCAATTCAGTCATTTCTTAATCTTCAACATTCAATTGCTAAATAAAAATGTCTATAACTTATAAGTGTCTCTGCTCCTATATTTCATAACTAGAAATAAGCTCACATACACCTTCACAAGTCTTCAACTCTTTCCAAGTAAAGATTTTAAATAATATGTCTACCGTGGGATGTATATACAAACATTAATTGGCTAATTTTTCTTCTGTTAAAAAGTTTGTCCTCCCAGTCTTTGCTATTGTAAACTGTGCTGCAATGAACATTCGTGTGCATGTGTCCTTATAGTAGAATGATTTATAATCTTTTGGATATATACCCAGTAATAGGATTGCTGGGTCAAATGGAATTTCTATTTCTAGGTCCTTGAGGAATCGTCACACTGTCTTCCACAATGGTTGAACTAATTTACACTCCCACCAACAGTGTAAGAGCGTTCCTATTTCTCCGCATCCTCTCCAGCATCTGTTGTCTCCGGATTTTTTAATGATCACCATTCTAACTGGCGTGAGACGGTATCTCAATGTAGTTTTGATTTGCATTTCTCTAATGACCAGTGATAATGAGCATTTTTTCATATGCTTGTTGGCTTCATGTATGTCTTCTTTGGTAAAGTGTCTGTTCATATCCTTTGTCCACTTTTGAATGGGTTTGTTTTTTTCTTGTAAATCTGTTTTAGTTCTTTGTTTTTCTTGTAAATCTGTTTTAGTACCAACCCAAATGCCCATCCATGATAGACTGGACAGGAAAAATGTGGCACATATACACCACGGAATATTATGCAGCCATCAAAAATGATGAGTTCATGTCCTTTGTAGGACATCATTCTCAGCAAACTGACACAAGAACAGAAAATCAAACACTGCATGTTCTCACTCATAGGCGGGTGTTGAACAATGAGAACACATGGACACAGGGAGGGGAGCATCACACACTGGGGTCTGTGAGGGGGAAATAGGGGAGGGACAGCAGAAGGTGGGGAGTTGGGAAGAGATAGCATGGGGAGAAATGCCAGATATAGGTGATGAGGAGGAAGGCAGCAAATCACATTGCCATGTGTGTACCTACGTAACAGTCTTGAATGTTTTTCACATGTACCCAAAAACCTAAAATGCAATTAAAAAAATGCAAAAAAAAAAGGAGAAAGTCTAAAGTAAACTTTTAACACTAAAAACAAATAAATACAATTTATCTTTGTTGTATTATTAAAAAAAAAAGTTTGTCCTCAGTAATAAAATTTTACAAGACAAGTTGCCGTGTTCTCTTTGTCAAAAATTTCAATTAGAAGAAAGCCTTCAAATGAAATGATCAAATTTCAAATATATAAAAGCATAAGTTAAAATGTAAGATAATATGAAATCAATTGTTGTTTTAGTGCATTTTCCCCTAAAAATGACTTCAGATTTTCAATGATATTCTTGTTTGAAATATATTGAACTTTATTTTTTAGAAGAAATGATAAAATTGCTTTCTAATGATTTCTTAGTTTTCATTTATTTGAAGGACTAACACTAGCAGATAGCTGGAAACATCTATGATATGTATTTTTTTTTTTCTGAGATTGAGTTTTGCTCCTGTTGTGCAGGTTAGAGTGTAATGGTGTGATCTCGGTTCACTGCAACCTCTGCCTCCAGGGTTCAAGTTATTCTCCTGCCTCAGCCTCCCAAGTAGCTGGGCTTACAGGCTCCCACCACCACACGCAGCTAATTTTTATATTTTTAGTAGAGAAAGGGTTTCACCACGTTGAACTCCTGACTTCAGGTGATCTGTCCACCTCGGCCTTCCAAAGCGCTGGGATTCCAGGTGTGAGCCACCTCGCCTGGTCTATAATTCACATTTTTAACCATATTTATTTCCTGAAGGAAATTCCTATTTTTTCATTTAGTAATAGATTCCTCATTGCATCTTTTCCCTTCTTGGCAGGATTCAGTACTGTTAGGCACAGCTTTCATCACACAGCCCTACCCTCCTTAGCTTTAACTAGTAATGCTATTTTCTAGGTTTCTCTCTCTTTGTCTGACAGCTACATCTCTGTATTCATTCATCAACTCAAGAAATATTTGTTGAAAACCTACCATGAGACAATCATATTTTATATCTTGGGGATATAGTAGTGATCCAGAAAGAAAAAGTTTTGCTCTCTGGAATCTCACCTTCTATAGGAGAAGAAAGTAAACAAATAGGAAAATGACTAAACTATATGCATAATTAGATAGTGGTTAAGTGCTGAGGAGCAAAATTAAAGCAGGGAAGGAGGAAATGAAGGAGAAAGTGGGGGGTCAGGATTTTAGGTAGGAGGGGTCAGGGAAGACCTCACTAAGAAGGTGTTTTTAAGTGAAGATTTGAAGGAAATGCAGGAATTAGGCATTTAAAGAAAAATCATGAGAACAACATTGCAGGTAGGTAAAGCAAGTACAAGGGTCCTGACACTGGAATGTGTCTGGAGGAGTGGTCAAGGAACATGGAGGAAGTGATTAAGGCTGGAATATATTAGCCAGTGACTACCAGGGAAGTATCAGAGAGAATGAAATGGGTAACCCATGGAGGGCCTTATGAAGATAATAAGGACTTCCCTGTTTACATTGAAGGAGACGGGGAGTCTTGGGGATTTTGAACAGAAGCGGGAGATATAATCTGACTTTTCATTTAAATAGGTATCTCTGGCTAGTATGTTGAGAATAGAGTCTAGATGGGACAAGGGAAGGAGGGGGAAACTTGTTAAGAGACCATTGCAATCATCCATGTTGGAGATAATGGTGGTTCGGATCAGAGTGGAAGCAGGGTTAAATTCTGGATACACTGTAAAGGTAGAGTCCTTAGGATTTGGTGGCCAATTACACGTGTGTTGGTAGGGAGACGATTCAGGGATAATATGAAGAACTTTGGCATAGACAAGTGGAATAATGAAGGTGTCATTAACTATAATATTGAAAATTGCAGGAGAATAAGGATGTAATATTTTGTCAGGCTAAATTTAAGATGTTTATCATACTTGTAAGTGAATATATACAATGAGTATATATATCATGGTTCAGGAGACAAATCTTGACTAGAGATATAAGTCATTGGGGGTAAATTTTAATCTCTTCCACACTTGCTCAGAAAATACTGGCATTTTCCTATATTCCCTTTCGAGACCTCTTTTCTTCCTAACTCAACACTGTAGATAATCTTAGTCACTTCTATCACTTAAATAAAACTTTGACACAAAGGAATTTTATTTGGGGGAGATGGAAAAGGGGATAAGTAAAATGTCAGGATGGGAGCATAGATTCACTGCTGTTGGGGCCCAAAAGAGAAGGCATCCAGCAAGAGGAGGGAGTTAGCCATTTGATAGTTGATTCTGCTTAAGGCTACATCAAGGTGTTTTGGGGATAACAGAAATAGAAGAAGTTAGAAGAAAGTACAGGGAAAGAATTTAAGTCTATAGATTGGTAGACACTCAGCAGAGACTCTTGGTTCTGTTGCCATGGTGGGATTATATACACCTTCCAGAAAACCTTTCCTCAACCAATCAAAGTATTTATTTAACTAGCCAGATAGAAATATGTATCTGGAAATCCAGTCCACAACATTTTGCACTAACAGAGAAAAAAGGGTGATCTAGGATGTTGGATATCTCCTGAGTGAACTTTAATAGTGAGAGTCCTGGCACAGTTGCCTGAATTAAGGATATGGTTTCTAAGATGGTCCAGCTATGCTGAACACAAATATGTACTTAATTATTTTTATCTCTTTAATTTTTCTGTTGTATCCAATTTATCCTGCCATTTTAAGGATTATCCCTGACCAAAATCCATCCGTGATAACATATAGCTTTTTGGACGGTTTCAAGCCCATCTACTAGGCATTCAAGTCTCCAGGGAAAAAAAGAAAAAACTGGATTCAGTTTTTATCCAACTTGATTTCCTAGTGCTTTGCCAGCAAAGACACTTTGAAGGATAATCCAACTGAATAACAAAGTGAAGGATAATCTCTTTGTTATTCCTCAGACACATCCTCCTGATATAATTTTTTACCCTTACTAACATTGTATCTTTAACTTTGAAAATATTTTCTACATCAAGAAACTGTATAGAGTAGTGCTTAAGAGCAGAACCTCTGGAGCTTGAACATCCAGAGTGGGACTTCAACAACGATATTTTAAAACTATCTCACCTGATTAAGTCACTTAGCTGCTCAGAACTTCTGTTTCTCTGAGTATGGGTATAATAATACAGCCTTCCTCATAGGGTTGTTACGATGACCATAAAAGTTACGATATTTAAAATGATTATAATGTGTCCTGGCATATAAATAATAACTGTTAGCTATTAGGTTCAAGATTAGTCCAGATTCCAATTATACTCACTCCTCAACCTAAGGATTCCTCCTCTAAAAAATTCTTCCCAGTTTCTGCTTTTTCTGTTTTGTTTTCACGATTTCAGTTACACTCATGTCTTATACTATATATTTTTGCTTGGATTATGTCCTTAATGTGTTTATTATTTTCTAACTTGTATAACTATAATATGTATATTCAATAATGTTATAAATTGGAGTATAAGGATTATTTCTTAATTCTTTCTTGTCTTTTAGAGTGTTAAGCATAGCACCTGGGGCCTTAATAAATATCTGTTGACTTGAAGTAAAATGTTGAGGTGAACTTGCTTATAAAAATCCAGTTTGAATTGAATCATTGACCCTCTAAGATTTGTTACTCTGTTCAATCATTGTAGATAGGTATTCAGGCCTGGTCAGATGTTAGCTATTTAGGTATCTCTTGTTTATTCTAATATGCATTTCCTGGCTGAGTTTCCTCATGGTTTCCTCACAGCACATTAGATGTAACCAAAAAGTCCTTTATTCAGAATTATGTCTGCCCATGTCTCCAGATGCCACAGAGCATCAATAAGAAGAAGAACAACAACAACAACAAAAAAGTTGCACTTTACTGATTTAAGTGTTCCTCATATAAAATGATTCTATTCCAGCAGCACTAAGTCAATCGAAAACAATTTTACCAGTCCTTCTATGATACGTACATTTTGTGTTAAGTTGTACACATCACCTACATCATTTTACAGAAAATCCAGATAGAAAAATTGGTTCACACACATGGCAAAGTAGATGTGTATGGATGCAAGTACTTTTCTCTTAGTTAAAAATATATGGCACTCTATTATTCCAAATTTCTTAGAGTCAGGATATGTTTTTAGTGTTGTGTGATGCAGCAGAGAGGCAGGTAGGTTTTTTGGAGAAAAATTCCAAGGCAATGCAACAATCCAAGAAAACCTCAAAAACTGGTTATCACCAATGAATGGATAATGCTTTTAAAAATTCTTTTCATGTTATACTTTTTAATTCTATTTAAATATGCAACCAAGAGCATCTTATTATTTTCACAAATAAATGAAAACTTAGTATGTATGATTAAGCATGTTTATAGGTAGCTACCGTACATGATAAAATATAATCAAACCTGCAAAAATTAATACTGATGACAGTAAACTATTTTGGTAAAATAGGAAACATATTTGGTAATATTATCCCTATTTTATATATAACGAATGCTACTAATGATGGGGAAATGTGCTTTCCATCATAGTGTTTTACACAGGGGATAAGAAAAGCAAAATCACTCTTTCATACAATTGTTCTGTACTCAAATGTGTAAATCTAAAAAACATAGTAAAGAAACAAACAAAAAACATGATATGGGAGCAGGAAGCTAAAACTCTACTCAATTTTTTTTTTTTAACTTTTTTGGAAGCTCCATAGATTTCCTTATTTATGACAACACCCTTTAATCTTTTGCCTATGGTTTGGCAAATGACATTTGGGAATTGGTGTCTATTAATCATACAGGATTTACAGCACAAAGTTCTTGATTTTTTTCCCTCAGAATGTTTAATAATATATATTAACATTCAGAAATAAGCAGACTTGGGTACAAGTCATTGTATTACATTAAGCTATATGATACTGCCAATATTGAAACATTTTGAAAGACATAATGACAATTCATAAGGTTCAATGGAATAGCATTACAATTTTAATATGCTTATGGTTACAAATTTAAGCAGGCAAAAATAAACACAAAATAGCTTTTTTTAAATGGCAAAGACAACAACAAAAAAATCAACAAAAGCAAATGTCAAGACTCCAAAGAAAAGAAGAGGGGGGGAAAAAAAACTACTGATTAAATCATTCTTTGCTTAGAGTTTCAATATTTCTCAGTAGTTTTTGCCATGGTTCTGAACTCACAATTAGAGCAAGGGGTTTTAAGTTACTGAAATAGAAATAGAAAAAACAAATCAACACATTTTATTAAAAAACAAAAACCCAAAATAAAACAATTAAAAAACAAACTAGAAAACAGCATCCTCTTTTTGGTAAAAGTTATGCTACACAGAATCTTGGAATAATTTAGAGTTGCATTACTGTACCTCAAGATAAGTATCAAATAAAGTGTGTTATTTGTTTTATACCTTAAATAAATAGAAGAATAAAAAAAATTACCCCTGAATAAGTAACAACTAGCCTTGGAAATATGGATGGTCCCCGCATTATGGTTCTACGTAATGATTTTTCAACTTTAGGATGGTGTGCAAGTGATATACATTCAGTAGAAACCATCCTTCAGTATAGTATTCAATAAATTGAATGAGATATTCAACACTTTATTATAAAATAGGCTTTGTGTTCTATTACTTTGTTAATGTAGATTAACCCACAGTTCTGAGCAGGTTTAAAGTAGGCTAGGCTAAACCATGATATTTGGTAGATTAAGTGTATTGAATGCATTTCTGCATACAAAATTCTCAATTTACAATGGGTTTATCTGGATATGACCCCATCATAAGTCAATGAGCACCTGTACAATAAAAGAATATGATCGAAACTTCAGGGCAGGCATGTCTGTAGTCCCAGCACTTTGGGAGGCCAAAGTGGGTCAACCTCGAGGTCAGGAGTTCAAGACCTCAAGACCAGCCTGACTGACATGGTGAAACCCCGTCTCTACTAAAAATACAAAAATCAGCCGGGTGTGGTGAAGGGTGTCTGTAATCCCAGCTACTTGGGAGGCTGAGGCAGGGGAATCACTTGAACCCTGGAGGTGGAGGTTGCAGTGAGCCCAGATCATGGCACTGCACTCTAGCCTGAGCTACAGGGCCAGACTCCATCTCAAAAAAAAAAAAAGTTTATAAGATCCTCTAACAGAAGATTTGGTCAAAAGCAAACATTTTTTAACTTGCATGTATTCTCTTCTTTTAAAGTTTTTTTTTAACCTTAGAATATTTGCCAAATCTGGAAATAACTTTATGTACATTTTATGTGGTTATTAACATTTTAAATTCTTAACATAAAAATATGTGATTTTATAACGTTTAAAATATTCTTTTTTAATATATATATTTTATTGGATTTTAGGTTTTGGGATACATGTGAAGAACATGCAGGATTGTTGCATAGGTACATACATGGCAATGTGGTTTGCTGCCTTCCTCCCCATCACCTATATCTGGCATTTCTCCCCATATTATCTTTCCCCAACTCCCCACCCCGCACTGTCCCTCTCCTAGTTACCCCGCACAGACTCCAGTGTGTGACGCTCCCCTCCCTGTGTCCATGTGTTCTCATTGTTCAACACCCACCTATGAGTGAGAACATGCGGTGTCTGATTTTCTGTTCTTGTGTCAGTTTAACATATTCTTTAAGGTAATTTATTTTTAGGACACTTTACATGGAAATGTACAACATTTTTATAATTTGGCATGTTTGATGAAGCAATATGCATTTTACAAATCTTGAAATTTATACAATTATTCATTTTGACAGAAATTTTCATATAGTCCTATATTATTTTACTCTATCTTTACAATAGTACAGTTGAGTAGGCAGAGGCAATTATTATCATTGATCTAATTTCAATGTTAAAAAAGAGGCCTAAAATTTTTATGTTACCTGCCCAAGGGCACAAGTATCAACAATCAGTTTCAATCTCTCCATCTAAGTTTTTAGGTTCCAATACAGTGCTTTGCTAAACTCTCTGGTGTACTACATGTCATAACCATATAATGAAAGCTCAATGGTTAGGAAAAATGTTAATAATATTTTAGTTATATGTGGGTTCCCTGTCCAATATTTTCATAAATGACTGCTTTAGATTCAGTATGTGCAAACTTAGAATAATTTTTTTCATGCCTATGTATGTATAGATTTGTAGAATTCACGTGTCTAGATGATTTAACTCAGTGAGTTAGGATATGATATTAAAAGAAGTAAATTTGGTTTTCTCTTTTAGTATTAGCACTGATGAACATTGCCTTGCCTTCTGTCAGAGTCCACACCTACATGTATCAGACCATCACTCACTAATTCAACAGATGTACATTGAGTACCTATTAAGTGCTAGGTGATGTTCTAGGAGTTGTAGATACAGTGGTGGGGGAAAAAACAACCAACAAGATACTATTCTTTCTTCCTGGCGGTTGTGTGTATGTATCACCTTCTTGAAAAATGTAGCACTGCAGCTAAACAGGTTATACATATACTTAAATGCATGCACACATGTTCATAGGCTTATAAAACCCTAGGCATTATTGTTGTCCTGTTTTGGGAAGGTGAAAATAATAGCTTTAAGCAGTTTTAGGTATCAGAAATGCCTTGAGACACTTTGTAACTTGGTTAACAGAGGAGCACATAACTTTCATTTCTAAGAAAAAGGATTAGAAAAACCCATTAGTAGCTGTTGTGACAGCAGCCGTTGGGGAGTAGATCTATCTTAAAATTGAAAAAGAGAAATAAGAGAACCAAAGACTCAAACTCCAGTTCATTTTCACTCTCTGGAATTTGTCTTTATCTGACAGATAAAGGCAACTCCCTATATAAATCTAATGCTTACACTCTTTACATCCCATCCAGCTACCAGACACTACATTAATGACATATCGAATTGGAAACTGTGTTCAATCAAAAGGCATTAAAGTACTTATTAACTAGGTTTTACTGAGCTTCTAAAAAAATTTAAAAAGTTATTTCTAGTGACTGTGTAGTAAGTTGACTTTTTAATTTTTTCTTCCTGCTTTATTGTCCCTTGTGAGAAAACACTTTCTAAACACAAATATGTAATTGGGTCAAATTGTTTTTCATAGGATGATGCATTGTCTTTGCATAAATAATAAATCAGTAATTATGCATCACAGATAAAAAATGACATTATAATTGGTCAAAGCACAGCTTCAATCACTTGTGAATAGAAGGAAAACCTCCCCACAACTTAATTGCAACTTCAAAATTTCTACCAGACTCATGATTTGTACATTTTAATGTGGAAGTTTCTGCTTTCTAGAATTTACACGACAGGGATTATGAAAATAGGCTTGCTGGGAGAATGGAAGGAGTAGGAGTGAATTCTTAAAGCATATTTTAGCAGAGTTGGATGTAAATTGCAGCATAATAGTGAAGATAAGACAGCTGCTAGGCTTGATAAAATAATGGTAGGGAAAAAAGAATGAATAATTTCCCAAAAAAGAGAGATTTGTATAAAATATAAAGAAAACTATACCAAAGCACATACAAATATGAGTTGGGCATGACTAAAATGCAGTAAATATCTATAATGTCTTCTCTATAATACAAAGTTTTTCATATAATACAAATGAAAAATAATGTACTATAGAAATAATTTAACCATGATTTAGTTAATAGATAAATATTTGAAAAGTAATACACAAATGTATATATAGCATTACAGTTAATAGATGAATATTTGAAAAGTAATACACAAATGTATATATTGCAAATCAATCAAATAAATCCCAAGTCCTATACACTGTTGCAGAAACGAATTATATTTATAACTGAATGTGCTGAAAAACTCAGTTTTTCTAAGAGAAACCACTAACTGATTACATTATTGCAAATGTTTACATACAGTCCAAAAGATGAATTTCTACAAATCACAATATATTAATAAAAATAATATTTTTAATGCATTAAACTGTTCTATCAGAAAATTGAAGAATTCCAAAGCATTTGCAAGCAAATTTTGCTTTGAAATTTTATATGATCCATGATTAGAGTAACTGTCATATTCTTTTATTGCAGCATTATTAAATTGGTACAAATGCAATCCTTTATCTAGTATGCCCCTGAATTACAATATGCATGTAAATGATCATTCTTTTATTTTTTTTTCAGATATTTTGTTTGAATTTGTACATATGGTGCCTCTTGCTATTATCTAATTCTCCGAATACCAAAATAGAAAAGCAGCCACTTTGCTCATGCCATAATTTTGCCTTCATTTAAGTAATTAGTATTATTAAATTTGTGATTAAGTCCTATGGAACAGATTCCAGAGGAGAAAGATCTTAACCAGTGCATTAAAAATGTCTGTTACCAGTACTTTCATCCCTACTTCAAGGTAAGACTAAAGTATGGAAAACAAAAATATGAGAAGAAATTGTACATCTCTTAAGGGATCTTCTGCTAACTTTTAGGACACTGAATTTCTAACTAAACCCCACATCTGCTGAGAATGGGTTTATATACACACATGCTTAAGTTTCTGTATAAGTACAGATACAAATTTATCTCTAATTTGAAAATATTTCCAGACTCTGACATTCTCTCATTACCACCCGAGTCCAAGCCACCAGTATCTATCTTCAACTCCCGTTGCTTCTGTTATTGTTCCCCTACAGTTCTACTCTCAACCCAGAAGCCAGTGTGATTCTTTTAAAACGTGATTGAGATCATGCCACTCAACTTTTCAAAAACCTACAATTGCTCTCATCTCATTTAGAATCTTCTTTACAATGGCCCCAAAGGCCCTCCACAATCTGGACACTCAAACTCCCATAACCTCGTCTCTTCTACCCTTCTGCTGACTGGTTTTCCTTCAACCACTTTGATTAAGATAGGCTCAGTCCCACATTTGGACCTTTATTCTATTTCCTCTACTCAGACTGAATGGCTGACTCCCTTACCTTCCTCCAATCTTTGCTCAAATGTCATTTCTACCCTATTTGAATTTGCAGTCCCACCACTTTCCATTACACCTATATCTACCCCTTTAGTAGTCTTATATCCCCTTAACAGATTCTGTTTTTTTTTCCATAATATGTATCACCGAGCAATACACAATATTTACTTATTATCATTTTATTTGTTTGCTTGCTTCTATTCTGTCTTCCAATGTTATAATAAAAGCTCTATGAAGGCAAAGATTCATCAGTCTTTTTCACTGTTTTATAAGCACTTAGAATAGTGTGTGGTACATATTAAGAGCTTAATAAAAATTTTTGAAATGAATGAATCCACATTCCTTAGATTTACTTGTCCTAACAATTTATTTTATTTCTCAAGAGCAATGCAAAAAACCTGAACGAGTTAAAGAGGACTTGAACAACTTTGCTTCACATCATCTTTGGCTTATAAGCTCACTACTAGCTTCCCCTTGTGCTGTTATGTTGAACAAGGGTTGTCTCTATTTCTTGATCCTATTTAAAAACTATATTAGGATCATATCTCCTACCTGTAAGCTTTCTTCATATGGCCACATTTTTCACTATCCTCTTGGTTATTCAAAGTACAGCATATTTTATTCAAACAAACCATCAGCACTATATTTGGCTTTGATGAGACAATTTAAATGATGTGTGCCTGACATTTTTCTTTCCTTCCGTTTATTTCCTTCTTCTTTTTCTCATTATTTTCTTATTTCTTTTCTTCTTTTCTCCCTCCCCTTATTCCTCACTCTCTTTCTTCCCTACTTCTTCCCTTCCTTCCTCCTTCCTTCAGTGGTTAGAAACTCCAGTACAATGTTGAATATTGAAGGGATATGAGCACGTATCCTTTTCTTGTTCATGATCTTAGGGTGAAAACATGCAGCTATTCACCGTAAAGATTATTAGCTGTAAGTTGATTCTCAATAATCGCAAAAGGTAAAGCCTAGTTGCCATTCTTATTATAAGCTATGTTCTTATTTTTGTACTAAAAAATTCACATTTATGGATACAAAGGCCTAATTGAACGGCTAAGGATCTCTTCAGCGAGGGAGCAGCAGAATCACTTGAGGAATTCCACACCAAAGGCAAGAATTATTATTTCTAAGAATTTCTCTAGGTAAATGCTAACTACACAGTAAATATATCATTTTTTTATTTCAAAATTGTCCTAGATAGACTTCCCCTATAAGCAGATTCTAAGATAAGGATATATTTGGGAATGATCCAAGGAAGCACTGATAAGAGTATGTAAGGTAGGACAGGGAGCAAATAAAAATATCCTATGAGGCAGGTTTTTATTGTGTGCGATGGGGTCTTAATCCTGGAACAGAATTTTGGGTCACAGCATAAATCATCCTTCAGAGTTACCCCAACTGAAGAATGAGTGAGTAGTGATGTTTATTCACTAAAAGCTATTTGTCATTGGCTGAGGTTTTCTTGGGAACATGGGTGATGCAGAGCTTTAACTACCCGACCCTCATGGGTTTTGATTATTAGAGAGTCCTAAGGCAAACAGTCAAAGACACTTGGAGTTGGCAGCTGCTAGAGTGCAAGGCATGCTGAGTCAGGAAATGATAGGGGTGACGTCTGAAGAGTATTTTATACTCCAATAAAATTGATGCTTTCAGTAAAATTAGGTACATGGACAAATTATGATAAATCCTTTCAGTTAAGCCTTTTAGTGGATAATTTGTCCTTTTAGGATAAGCTTTCAAATAAAACCTTTTGGTAACTTGAAACTTATGATGCTAAGAAACTCTAGGTTCATGCTTTCATATGAGATACTTTAAAGCAGGATTTGATAGTTTAACACAGTAATTATATTTAGGAAAATTTTATCATGAAAATGATTTTTTCTTAAAATAAATGCAAGTTAATATTGTCCTAAATTTTCAAAAATTTTAATTCTTTCAAAATTATGTACTCTTGTTTGCTATGAGTATTACTAACTTTGTACATATAAATAATCACAATCAATTGATTAACTGCTAATATTGGCTCTGAAATAAGAAAGAAAATATTACTTATGTGTACATTTCTCATTCCTCTCTAGCTCTGCTTAAGCTTGTGTTTTGCTATTAAATGTAGATTTCCATATATAAGTTGGTGTTTATCTGCATAGTCTCTGTCAACATGATTAGGTAGCTTTCCAATTCAATGTATCTACTGAAACCATACGTGCTATTAGTTGTATTTTGTTTAGAAAGTAATTATTTTAACTTACTATATATTATCTATGTTATACTGCACTTTCAAAAAATATGTATTTTAAAGCACAGCAATATCTACTATAGTTCTGTAATTTGATTCATGTAAATTTGTCAGGAATAAAATCAATCACAATTTAATTTCAAACCTTCCCAACCAGCAGCTGTACAATTTATGCACTGCTTTTCTATTTTTACTACTGGATAATGACAATGATGAATGCCTTTAACAGGAAATACATATTCATTGAAAAGACTGAGCTCAAAACTATCCCCCTTCAAAAAGTCAATGAAGGTAGGAGGAGGAGATTTGTTGGGAGAGAGAAGGAATCATGACCACAACTGCATCTTATGGGGATTCAACCATCCAGCTAAATTAAACCTGCAATAATACCATATTATAAACCACAATAATCAATACTATTACGATTGCTGTCAGCTATAATATCAAATATATCAGGATAAACAAATGATTGACTATCAGTGTAGCCAAGGGTCTATCATTCTGAGTATGCCAGGTTAGCAAGTATGGAGACAGAGTTATTTAATGGGCAATTTAATAAGATCAGGGTCACTGCTCTCCTGAACCAAATGTCCATGAACCTGGGAAGGAATGAATATTAGCTCATTAGCAATAATTTACATGTTGAATGACAATGATGAACTTGCAAACTATGCTGCCATGAGAACTCAGTTAATAGAAATAATGACAGGAATTCTGGCATGTCACCTTTATCAAGTGATTAGGTTTCTTTTCTTCATTGTACCAATAAGTGATTTGACTTTTACTTCAAAGAGAATAAGAAAAGATACCATATGACATGGATGGAATAGTTTCAGAGATCTGTGAAACTCTCATTTTACTGTGTAATTGTATAGCTTATTTCATATAATATAAGATATTAAAGTTAAGTCACTGAAGTTGCCGCAACACCAATTTCCAAAACAAACAAATAGCTTTATCTATTTGTACATTTATACAGGCAAATGTGTAATATAGAATGAGCTCCTAAGAATTCATTTGAGTATAAAATACTTTAGCTAATATGTGCTGCTGATAGCAAACTCATCTTTCACCTATAATCGTATGCTGTTTGCATTGGAAAATACCAAGCTCTGGTTATACTATTTCATTTTGAGTGTAAAATGTATGATCACGAAAATCATCTGGAGACACATTATTATGTAAATTTTCTTGATCCTACATTCATTTATCTTCAAACACTGCCTTCTAAAATTCATAGCCTATTTCCTTATCATGATTTGTCTTACTTCAGAATTCAGTAACTTGCTGTTAGTAATTTGAAAACAGCTGGATGTTGTTGGTAGCCTTTAGCTGGCAGTTATAAAAAATATTTTATTGATTTCTATTCAATTTTATTCCATACACTGTGGCATAGGTATTGACATTAATTTGAAATTGAATATGTACATATGAAAAATGTAAAACAAAAATAATGTACATTAGACATAAATGAAAAATCTAATTTTCCTTTTAGGAAAATGAAAGGAAATTAGTCTATTGGCTAGGAATAAACTGGTCTTCCATCAAAAGTTTATTTTCTGGTGGTTCCTTTCTGTCCCTACTGCATGTAAAAATGATTATTTTTGTACATTTCTTCATTTTAGGATATCTTTCAACACTAAATATTGTAAGATACATCTTCTCAATTATGTCTCTCTTTCTACCCCAGATTTCTAAAGCTAACCACAGTATAAAGTATTTTTAAGAATTCCAAGTGTAAGTTAAAATTCTGTCATGATGTATACAATTGAAGTCAATTGTTCTGTTACTATCAATGATCAATATGATCATCTTGTAAAACCTAAATGAAAGTGCTTTGCTCTTACCTTCAGAGACTCCTCTTGTTTAAAGAGATCTTCAAAGTCCTTAGCACAGAGGTCAGCAGCATTGAGAAGTTGTTCCACTTCTGATAGGGCTTGTGAGACATGAGTGATCTCAGTCAGATATGTAGAAGGCACATAAGAAATTTCCAAAGGCATATCTTCAGTCATCACCATCATCGTTTCTTCACGGACAGTGTGCTGGTATAGTTATACAAAAGAACAATTCTTTTAGTTTCCTAACAGTGAAAACTCCTCTACTGAGTTTATATAGGTTTCATTCTATAGCTCACAAGTGAATCAACAAACTGGGCTGAAACTGGATTCAAAAACTCATAATGATAACTCTAGTAAAAAGGTTATTTATTGATTATACACCTACTTCTTCCAAAAAGGGTTAGAAACATTTCATAATAAGCAATACATACATATCAGCATCATGAATATAACACGAAAGAACATGAGGTCATAAAGAGGGTAGTTTTATCCTGAGAAAAAGATGATTTTTGCAACTGGCATTTAAATTTCTAATTTGCAACTGGCATTTAAAATTCTAGTTTATCTGGAAATCTAGGTATGAGATTGGGTGAGGGAGGTTCATATCTGTTTTATTCGTAACTAAGGCTACTTTCCTATACATTTTCCCCCTGATAATCATTGAGATACAACAGATATAAAGTAGTGAGGCTGGCATGTAACTTTGTATTAAGCCCTTTTCTCCTCCAAATTTTAGACGTTAGCTCCTGTTTTTGTTGGTAGTGTCTTCGTAAGTTAAGCTGCTAATTAAAGTGCTATATGAGCAGAAGTGACTGTGGAATTTATATTTTAAAAAGAACTCCAGAATATCCTGAGACATAAGGGACCTCTAACCTCTTCTCTTGCATCTACACTTTTCTAACTGGGATCCAAGAGCTAGGTATGATGAGAATTTCAAGCTCCAGAGTCCTTTTGGAGTTTCTCAGTAATGCCTCTTTCCCTATTTCTTATAAGAGCAAAATATAATACTATTTGGCATACAAATTCAGAAAGATGGATGACCTCTGCTCTCTTCTGTCTACACTATAGGCAGCAAAATTATTGTAATTGAAATTATTCTCCCTGTAACTTTGTCTAGAATTGACTAACTGCCACCTGCCTGTTGATGAGGTCACCTGAGGGTTTCAGTGGTAGGGTCTCTGGGGATGTTCAGATGAAAAGCATGCTAATATAGCTATTTATTACTGCACAGCCTTTAACGACAAGACCATACTCATTTTTGCAGTAATGTAATAAATTGGACATTGGGGATCCTAGACTGAGCCCCACACAAAGATGAGTAAAATTTATAAGCTGGTCTGTGTATGTTTTCTTTTTAACTTACCTGACTTAGGATTTTTACACTCAATTCTTACATAATATAAAAAAATGAAATTCTAATTTAGATGTCTCATCTACTTGTGATATAGCAAACTCACAGAAATGCACAAATTAGTTTTTAAATAATTATGCCTTTTACAACTTTTGTTTTATTGTGCATATCTTGACCAAACCCATAGCACACATTCCTTCATGATCAATAGAACGATAATGTACATATATTTCTCATTTACATTTAAAAGGATATTAGAAACTTGAGCCAGAATTTGATAAATACAATTCAGAATTTAATGACAGATTCCTTAAGAAATTCTTAATTTCTCTATTTCATAATAAGCATTTTACCAATTTAAAAGAAAAATAACTCAGCAGGTTATTTGAATGTGAAATTTTCACTGACACATTAGGTTTAACACTTAGTAAAATCAACAGCACATGTAACATAAGCTTATGTTTTGCAGGCATTACATTAGGTTGATTACCATTATGTTGTTCTTAATAAAATTTACAAGTTAATAAGCTCATCTTTCTTCTTTGCATTAGTTGCTTTAACCCCTGAGGTAGATAGCTCCACATCATTTAAATCAAGCACATATTTTATAATATTTATTTAATGGTACAATTACCTTTGCTTTTAATGATATGCATTTTATACCTGTAAGTTGTTAGACAACAAGGTATTTGTTATCAGGAACAGAATTAGGTAGAGGACAAGTTGTAGTTTTTCATTTATTTATTTATTTTGATGTTTAATCAAGGGAATTGTTTCAGAATTGGACATATTTTCGAAATATTTAGAAAAAATCTAGGTGTTATTTAAAAAGCAGCAGGAATTCAAACAAGTTTTGATCCATGTCCTTATCACTTTTTCTGAAAAAAAAAATTCTAGGATGCTTATATCTATTTTCTGATTCCTCTTTGACATGCAGTTTTCTCATTCTTCATTACTTTTATTTGAGATGCTCTCAGCTATCTTAAATTCATATTGGTGCTTAATAAGTATAGTAATTGTGGATTACAGCTAGCAAGAATTGTGTGAATATGATTTTTGTTGTATGGTCAAATATAATAATGAAAAGGGCACTAAAAAAACACTCACTTTTGTCTGCTAACTTGTATTTACTTCCTTAAACAAAATTGTGAACCCAAATTTTGAGTATTTGGCATTTGCATAAAGGAACTTTAAATAAAAATGAGATTTACCAATGAATCCAGGAGTTGGTTTTTTGAAAAGATTAACAAAATAGATATAGCCAGACTAATAAAGGAGAAAAGAGAGAAGAATCAAATAGACACAATAAAAAATGATGAAGGGGATATTACCACTGATTCCACAGAAATACAAACTACCATCAGAGCATACTATCAACACCTCTATGTAAATAAACTAGAAAATCTAGAAGAGATGGATACATTCCTAGACACAAACACCCTCCCAAAACTGAACCAGGAAGAAGTCGAATCCCTGAATAGACCAATAACAAGTTCTGAAATTGAGGTAGTAATTAAGAGCCTACTAACCAAAAAGAAAAGCACAGGACCAGACGGATTTACAGCCAAATTCTACCACAGGTACAAAGAGGAGCTTGTACTATATCTTCTAAAACTATTCCAAGGAATAGAAAAAGAGAGACTCCTCCCTAACTTATTTTGTGAGGTCAGCATCATCCTGATACCAAAACCTGGCAGAGACACAGCAAAAAAATAGAAAATTTTAGGCCAATATCCCTGATAAACATCAACGTGAAAATCCTCAATAAAATACGGTAAACTGAATCCAGCAGCATATTAAAAAGCATATCCACCATGATCAAGTCAGCTCCATCCCTGGTATGCAAAGCTGGTTCAACATATGCAAATCAATAAATGTAATCCATTACATAAACAGAACCAACGACAAAAACCACAGGATTATCTCAATAGATGGAGAAAAGGCCTTCGATAGAATTAAATAGCTCTTCATGCTAAAACCACTCAATAAACTAGGTAATGATGGAATGTATCTCAAAATAATAAGAGCTATTTATGACAAACCCACAGCCAATGTCATACTGAATGGGCAAAAGCTGGAAGAATTCCCTCTGAAAACCAGCACAAGAGAAGGATGCCCTCTTTCACCATTCCTATTCAACATAGTTTTGGAAGTTCTGGCCAGGGCAATCAGGCAAGAGAGAAATAAAAGTTATTCAAATAGGAAAAGAGGAAGTCAAATTATCTCTATTTGCAGATGACATCATTGTATATTTAGCAAACCCTATTGTCCCAGCCCCAAAATTCCTTAAGCTGATAAGCAACTTCAGCAAAGTCTCAGGATACAAAATCACCATGCAAAAATCACAAGCATTCCTGTACACCAATAACAGACCAACAGAGAACCAAATAATGAGAGAACTCCCATTCACAATTGCTACAAAGAGAATAAAATACCTAGGAATAAAACTAACAAGGGATGTGAAGGACCTCTTTAAGGAGAACTACAAACCACTGCTCAAGGAAATGAGAGAGGACACAGACAAATGGAAAAACAATCCATGCTCATGGACAGGAAGAAACAATATCAGGAAAACAGTTACACTGCCCAAAGTAATTTATAGATACAATGCTATTCTCATTAAGCTACCACTGACTTTCTTCACAGAATTAGAAAAAATGACTTGGAACCAAAAAGAGCCTGTATAGCCAAGAGAATCCTAAGCAAAAAGAACAAAACTTGAGACATCATGTTACCTGACTCCAAACTATACTACAAGGTTACAGTAACCAAAACAGCTTGGTACTGGTACCAAAACATATATATATATTCCACTGGAACAGAACAGAGGGCTCAGAAATAGCACTACTCCTCTACAACCATCTGATCTTTGACAAACTAGACAAAAACAAGCAATGGGGAAAGGATTCCCTATTTAATAAATGGTGTTAGGAAAACTGCCTAGCCATATACGGAAAACTGAAACTGGACCCCTTCCTTACACCTTATGCAAGAATTAACTCAAGATGAATTAAATATGTAAATGTAAGACCTAAAACCATAAAAACCCTAGAAGAAAACCTAGACAATACCATTCAGGACACAGGCAGGGGCAAAGACTTCATGACTAAAACACCAAAAGCAACGGTAACAAAAGCCAAAATTGACAAATGGGATCTAATTAAACTAAAGAGCTTCCGCAAAGCAACAGAAATGATCATCAGCATGAACAGGCAGCCTACAGAATGGGAGAAAATTTTTGCAATCTGTCCATCTGACAAAGTGCTAATATCCAGAATCTATAAGTAACTTAAACAAATTTAAAAGACAAAAACAACCCCATCAAAATGTGGGCAAAGGATATAAACAGAAACTTTTCAAAAGAAAACATTTATGGGGCCAAAAAACACATGAAGAAAAGCTAATCATCACTGGTCACTAGAGAAATGCAAATCAAACCCACAATAAGATGCCATCTCATGTTAGAATTACAATCATTAAAAAGTCAGGAGACAACAGATGCTGGAGAGGATGTGAAGAAATAGGAATGCTTTTACACTGTTAGTGGGAGTGTAAATTAGTTCAACTATTGTGGAAGACAGTGTGGCAATTGCTCAAGTATCTAGAACCAGAAATACCATTTGACCCAGCAATCCCATTACTGGGTATATACCCAAAGGAATACAAATGATTCTACTATAAAGACACACGCACACATATGTTTACTGCAGCACTATTCACAATAGCAAAGATTTGGAACCAACCCAAATGCCCATCAATTATAGACTGGACAAAGAAAATGTGCCACATATATACCATGGAATACTATGCAGCCATAAAATAGAATCAGTTTATGTCCTTTGCAGGGACATAGATGAAGCTGGAAACCATCATTATCAGCAAACTAACATAAGAACAGAAAACCAAACATCACATGTTCTCACTCATAAGTGGGAGTTTAACAATGAGAACACACGGACACAGGGAGGGGAACATCACACACTGGGGTCTGTCAGGGTGTGAGGGGAAAGAGGAGGGATAGCATTAGGAGAAATACCTAACATAGATGATGAGTTGATGGGTGCTGCAAACCACCATGGCACATGTATACCTATGTAACCTGCACGTTCTGCACATGTATCCCATAACTTAAGTATAATAATAAAATTATTGACACTTGATAAAAAAATAAAATGAAATATAAATGATATTTACTTAAAAATAATCATTTGAGCTCTAAGATCAAAATTCTGTATCTCAGAAATTAAGATCCATTATTAGTTATAGTCCTAAACCAGTGCTTAAAGAATGTAGGTTGTGGGGAGGATCCAAGGTGGTGGATTACACACAACTCCAGTGCACAACACCCAGCTATAGAGATGCAGAAACCCAGAGATCTCCTAGCTCCAACCGAGGTACCAGGTGCATTTCAACGGGTCTGGTCCGAGGGTGAGCAAAGCCCACTCAGGGCAGACCGAGGCGGGCAGGGGTGCTGCTTCACCCAGAAAGTGCATCTGACCAGCGAGTCGGAGGCTCCACCTCTGGTGCTCCGGTCCAGATACAGTGCTTCCCCCAAAGCCTCAGCAATACACACAACAGGGGACCTTTGCTAGTCAAGCACCGGGAATTACAAGTGTGGAGTTGAATAGGAGTCTGCATACTGAGCTATTGCCCCCTCCCCTCACCCAGAGATACAGGGAGCTGTAAGCCATAGCAGCTGGGCGGCCCCTACCCCATGACTGGAGACAGAGAAAGCTGAAAGGGGCAGACTGCCCGGTGCGGCTGTGCAGGTCCCTACCCTCCCCGACAAACCCCAGAGGGCTGAAGCTCTGACTCTAGTGGGTTAAGTAGACCGTGCCACAGTCTGAGAGGAACCCTGAATGATCCAGCCCAGTGGAGGAAGGGCACAACCCACCACTAGAGGGCTGGGACTGGGCTATGTGTTTTAACAAGAAACACAGGAAGCCTACATAGCAACGGGAGGGTATTCTCCACAACCCAGCAGCCCCTACAGGTCAGTGGAAGAGGCGGGCCAATCTCCCAGCATTAACAAAAAAGACACAGGAAGCTTCCCTAGTAACCTGAAGGAGTGAGTCCCCAGAAACCCAGTAGCGCCCCCAGAGACAGACAAGCGACCTCATCAAGCAGTTCTCTGACACCACAGCCAGGTAAATACACAAAGATGGGAAAAAACCAGTGCAAAAAAAGGTGAAACCATCAAAGACCAGAACACCTCTTCTCCTTCAAGGGATCACAACTCCTCAACAACACAGGATCACAACTTGACTGAGAAGGAGTGTGAAGAATTGACGGAAACAGGATTCAGAAGGTGGATAATAACAAACTTCTCAGAGCTAAAGGAACACTTTCTAACGCAATGCAAAGAAACCAAAAACCTTGAAAAAAGGTTAGATGAAATGCTAACTAGAATAACCAGCTTAGAGAAGAACATAAACGACTTGATGGAGTTGAAAAACACAGCACGAGAACTACATGAAGCAAACACAAGTTTTAATAGCCGAATCGATCAAGCAGAAGAAAGGATATCAGAGATTGAAGATCAACTCAATGAAATAAAAAGAGAAGGCAAGAAAAGAGAAAAAACGAGTGAAAAGAAACGAACAAAGCCTCCAAGAAATATGGGATTATGTGAAAAAACCTAAT
>PVKV010029071.1:0-24109 GCA_004027835.1 Alouatta palliata | reverse complement strand
TTGGGAAAACTGGCTAGCCATGTGCAGAAAGCAGAAACTGGACCCCTTCCTGACACCTTACACTAAAATTAACTCCAGATGGATTAAAGACTTAAACATAAGACCTAACACCATAAAAACCCTAGAAGAAAATCTAGGCAAAACCATTCAGGACATAGGTGTAGGCAAGGACTTCATGACCAAAACACCAAAAGCATTGACAACAAAAGCCAAAATAGACAAATGGGACCTAATCAAACTCCACAGCTTCTGCCTCGGCAAAAGAAACACTCATTAGAGTGAATCGGCAACCAACAGAATGGGAAAAAAATTTTGCAGTCTGCCCATCTGACAAAGGGCTGATATCCAGAATCTACAAAGAACTAAAACAGATTTACCAGAAAAAAACAAACAAGCCCATTCAAAAGTGGGTGAAGGATATGAACAGACACTTTACAAAAGAAGACATACATGAGGCCAACAAACATACGAAAAAATGCTCATCATCACTGGTCATTAGAGAAATGCAAATCAAAACTACATTGAGATACCGTTTCACGCCAGTTAGAATGGCGATCATTAAAAAGTCGGGAGACAACAGATGCTGGAGAGAATGTGGAGAAAAAGGAACACTTTTATACTGTTGGTGGGAGTGTAAATTAGTTCAGCCATTGTGGAAGACAGTGTGGTGATTCCCCAAGGACCTAGAAATAGAAATTCCATTTGACCCAGCAATCCCATTACTGGGTATATATCCAAAGGATTATAAATTGTTCCACTATAAGGACACATGCACACGAATGTTCATTGCAACACAGTTTACAATAGCAGAGACCTGGAACCAACCCAAATGCCCATTGATGATAGACTGGACAGGGAAAATGTGGCACATATACACCATGGAATATTATGCAGCCATCAAAAACGATGAGTTCGTGTCCTTTGTAGGGACATGGATGAAGCTGGAAACCATCATTCTTAGCAAACTCACACAAGAACAGAAAATCAAACACTGCATGTTCTAACTCATAGGTGGGTGTTGAACAATGAGGACACAGGGAAGGGAGCATCACACACTGGGGTCTGTCAGGGGGAAATAGGCGAGAGACAGCAGGGGGTGGGGAGTTGGGGAGGGATAGCATGGGGAGAAATGCTAGATATTTGAGATGGGGAGGAAGGCAGCAAATTACACTGCCATGTGTGTACCTATGCAACAATCTTGCATGTTCTTCACATGTACCCCAAAACCTAAAATGCAATTAAAAAAAAAAAAAGAAAGTGAAAAAAATGATAAAAAGCCAGCACGGTGGCTCACACCTGTAATGCCAGCTCTTTGGGAGGCCGAGGTGGGTGGAGCACCCAAGGTCAGGAATTAAGGACCAGCCTGGCCAACATGGTAAAATGCCGTCTCTACTAAAAATACAACAAATTAGCCAGGTATGGCGGTGGGTGCCTGTAATCCCAGCTACTTGGGAGGCTGAGGCAGGAGAATCGCTTGAACCCAGGAGGCGGAGGTTGCAGTTAGCCGAGATCACGTCATTGCACTCCAGCCTAGGCAACAAGAGTGAAACTCTGTCTCAAAAAAAAAAAAAAAAAATACAAGAAATGAGTGGAGAAATCATCATTGAAATAGATGATTAAAAAAATAATCAAAACTTCAGGAAATAATGGACTCACTTAGAGAAAATGCAGTCTCAGCAATAGAATTGAACAAGCAGAATAAAGAACTTCAGAGCTCAAAGACAAGATTTTCAAATTAACCCAATCCAACAAAGACAAAGTAAAAGGAATAAGATAAAAAGGAACAAAGCCTCCAGGAAGTTTGGGATTATGTTAAATGACCAAACTTAAGAATAATTGGCGTTCCTGAGGAAGAGGAGAAATCTAAAAGTTTGGAAAACATATTCGGGGGAATAACTGAGGAAAACTTCCCTGGACTTGCTAGAGACCTAGCCATCCAAATACAAGAAGCTCAAAGAACATCTGGGAAATTCATTGCAAAAAGATCATCGCCTAGGCACACTGTCATCAGGTTATATAAAGCTAAAATGAAGGAAAGAATGTTAAGAGCTATGAGGCAAAAGCACCAGATAACCTATAAAGGAAAATCTGTCAGATTAACGTAGATTTCTCAGCAGAAGCTCTATAAGCTAGAAGGAACTGGGGCTCTATCTTCAGCCTCCTTAAACAAAACAATTATCAGTCAAGAATTTTGTATCCTGTGAAATTAAGTTTCATAAATCAAGGAAAGATAGTCTTTTTCAGACAAACAAATGCTGAGAGAATTCACCACTTCCAAGCCAGCACTACAAGAGCTGCTACAAAGAGCTCTAAATCTTGAAACAAATCCTGGAAACACATCAAAACAGAACCTCTTTAAAGCATAAATTTCACAGGACCTATAAAACAAAAATACAATTAAAAAAATAAAATAAACAAGGTATACAGGTAACAAGTAGCACAATTAATGGAATAGTACCTCACACCTCAATACTAACACTGAATGTAAATGGCCTAAATGCTCCACTTAAAAGATACAGAATTGCAGAATGGATAAGGATTAACCAACCATCTGCTACCTTCAAGAGACTCACCTAACACACAAGTACTCACATAAACTTAAGATAAAGTTGTGGAAAAAGACATTCCATGCAAATGGACACCAAAAGGGAGCAGAAGTAGCTATTCTTATATCAGACAAAACGAACTTTAAAGCAACAGCAGTTAAGGGGCAAAGAAAGACATTATATAATGATAAAAGGCCTTGTTGAACAAGAAAATGTCCCAATCCTAAACATATATGCACCTAACACTGGAGCTCCCAAATTTATAAAACAATTCTAGTAGTAATACTAGACCTAAGAAATGAGATGGACAGCAACACAATAATAGTAATAAATGGACTTAACAGATACTCACAGAACATTCTATCCAACAATCGCAGAATATACATTCTATTCATCAGCACATGGAACTTCCTTCAGACAGACCATATGATAGGCCACAAAACAAGTCTCAATAAATTTAAGTGAACTGAAATTATATCAAGTACTCTCTCAGACCACAGTGGGATAAAACTGGAAATCAACTCCAAAAGGAACCTTCAAAGCCATGCAAATACATGGAAATTAAATAACCTGCTCCTGAATGATCATTGGGGTCAACAATGAAATCAAGATGGAAATTTAAAAATTCTTCTAACTCAACGACAATAGTGACACAACATATCAAAACCTCAGACAGAGCAAAGTCATTGCTAACAGGAAAGTTCACAGCCCTAAATGTCTACATTAAAAAGGCTAGAAGAGCACAATCTAAGGTCACACCTCAAAGAACTAAAGAAGCAAGAACAAACTAAACCCAAACCCAGCAAAATAAAGGAAATAACCAAGATCAGAGAAAAACTAAATGAAATTGAAACAACAACAACAAAAATACAAAAGATAAATGAAACAAAAAGCTGGTTCTTTGAAAGGATAAATAAAATTGATAGACCATTAACAAGATTAACCAAGAAAAGAGGAGAGAATATCCAAATAAGCTCAATTAGAAACAAAATAGGAGATATTACCACTGACATCCCAGAAATACAAAAGATCATTCAAGGCTACTGTGAATACCTTTATGCACATAAACTAGAAAACCTAGAAAAGATAGATAAATTCCTGGAAAGATGCAACCCTCCTATCTTAAATAAGGAAGATTTAGAGACCCTGAACACACCAATAACAAGCAATGAGACTGAAATGGTAAAAATTAAAAAAAAAAAAGTCCAAGACCAGACAGATTTACAGCTGAATTCTACGAATTGGTAACAATTGTATTTACACTATTCCACAAGATGAAGAAAGAGGGAATCCTCCCTAAATCGTTCTAGGAAGCCAGTATCACCCTAATACCAAAAACAGCAAAGGATATAATCAAAAAAGAAAATTATAGACCAATATCCCTGATGAACACAGATACAAAAATTCTTAACAAAATACTAGCTAACTGAATTAAACAACATATCAAAAAGATAATCCACCATGATCAAGTGGGTTTCATACCAAGGATGCAGGGATAGTTTGACATACACAAGCCAATAAATGTGATACACCACATAAACAATTTAAAACAAAAATAACATTATCATCTCAATAGATACAGAAAAAGCATTTGCTAAAATCCAGCATCACTTTATGATTAAAACTCTCAGCAAAACTGGCATACCTCAATGTAATAAACACTATCCATGACAAACCCACAGCCAACATAATACTGAATAGGGAAAAGTTGAAAGCATTCCCTCTGAGAATTGGAACAAGACAAGGATGCCCACCACTCTTACCACTCCTCTTCCACATAATACTGGAAGTCCTAGCCAGAGCAATCAGACAAGAGAAAGAAATAAAGAGCATCTAAATTTGTAAAGAGGAAGTCAAACTGTTGCTGTTGGCTGATGATATGATTGTATATCTAGAAAACCCTAAAGACTTTTCCAGAAACTCCCAAGAACTGATAAAAGAATTCAACCAAGTTTCAGGATACAAAATTAATGTACAAATCAGTATCTCTCTTATATACCAACAGCAACCAAGCTGAGAATTAAATAAAGAACTCAACTCCTTTCAAAATAGTTACAAAAATTAAAATACTTAGGAATATACCTAACCAAACAGGTGAAAGACCTCTACAAGGAAAACTACAAAACACTGCTGAAATAAATCACAGACAAGACAAACAAATGGAAACACATCCCACACTCATGGATGGGTAGGATCAATATTCTGAAAATAACCGTACTGCCAAAAGCAATCTACATACAAATTCAATGCAATTCCCATCAAATACCACCACCATTCTTCACAGAACTAGAAAAAAAAAAATCCTAAAATTCGTATGGAAGCAAAAAAGCACCTGCATAGCCAAAACAAGACTAAGCAAAAAGAACAAATCTAGAGGCATCATATTACTTGACTTTAAACTTTAAGGCCATAGTCACCAAAACAGCATGTTACTGGTATAAAAATAGGCACATAGACCAATGGAACAGACCTATAGTTCCATTAACTGTAAATACTTACAGTCAATTAATCTTCGACAAAGCAAACAAAAACATAAAGTGGGGAAAGGACACCCTATTCAACAAATGGTGCTGGGATAATTGGCAAGCCACATGTAGGAGAATGAAACTGAATCCTCATCTCTCACCTTGTACAAAAATCAACTCAAGATGGATCAAGGACTTAAATTGAAGACCTGAAACTATAAAAATTATAGGGCTGGGCCTGGTGGCTAATGCCTATAATCCCATCACTTTGGGAGACTGAGGCAGACCAATCACCTGAGGTCAGGAGTTCAAGATGAGCCTGGCCAACATAGTGAAACCTGATCTCTACCAAAAATACAAAATTAGCCTCCCAGCTACTCAGGAGGCTGAGGCAGGAGAATCGCTTGAACTTGGGAGGCATAGGTTGTGGTTAACCAAGATCTTACCACTGCACTCCAGCCTGGGCAACAGAGTGCGACACTGTCTCAAAGAAAAAAAGAATTCTAGAAGATAACATTGGAAAAACCCTTCTAGACATTGGCTTAGGCAAGGATTTCATGACCAAAAAAACAAAAGCAAATGTAGTAAAAACAAAGATAAATAGCTGAGAACCAATTAAGGTAAAAAAACTTTTGCATGGCAAAAGGAACAGTCAGCAGAGTAAGCAGAGTAGGAGAAAATCTTCACAATCTATACATCCAACAAAGGACTAATATCCAGCATCTATGAAGAACTCAAACAAATTAGCAAGAAAAAAAAATCCCATCAAAAAGTAAGCTAAGGACATGAACAGACAATTCTCAAATGAAGATAGACAAATGACCCATAAACATACAAAAAAATGCTCAACATCACTAATGATCAGGGAAATGCAAATCAAAACCACAATGCAATACCACCTTACTCCTGCAAAAATGGCCATAATTTAAAAATAAACAAATAATAGACACTGGCATGGATGCAGTAAAAAGGGAACACTTCTACACTGCTGATGGAAATGTAAACTAGTGCAAGCACTGTGGAAAACAGTGTGGAGATTCCTTGAAGAACTGAAAGTAGAACTACCATTTGATCCAGCAATCCCACTACTGGGTATCTACCCAGAGGAAAAGAACTATTATACAAAAAAGATACATGTACACACGTTTATGGAGGCACAATTCGCAATTGCAAAAATGTGGAACTAACCCAAATGCCCATCAATCAATGAGTGGATAAAGAAACTGTGGTGTATATATACAACAGAATACTACTCATTCATAAAAAGGAATTAATGGCACTCGCAGCAACCTGGATGGGATTGGAGACAATTATTCTAAGTGAAGTAACTCAGGAATGAAAAACCAAACATCATATGTTCTCACACTTAAGTGGGAGCTAAGCTATGAGGATGCAAAGGCATAAGAATGACATAGCAGACTTTGGGAACTCAAGTGGAAGGGATGGGAAGGGGGGTGAGGGATAAAAGAGTACAAATTGGGTTCAGTGTATACTGCTCGGATGATGGGTGCACAAAAATCTCACAAATAACCGCTAAAGAACTTACTCATATAGCCAAATACCACCTGTTCCCCAAAACAGATGGAAACAATTTTAAAAAAATCATTATTGTAGAGTAATAAATGAGCTGGGGGAAAAATGCAGAATAATCAGATGATGACAACTGAACTAAGTAAGGTAAGGGCTAAGGAAGTGAAGAAAGAGTAAATTGTAGAAATATTTAGGGAGTAAAATTAGTAGGACTTAGTAATCAGTTGGAGCTTGTTAGGCTATGAGTTCTGTGAAGACATAGGATTGATTTCTTGTCATAATTATATCTTCCAGTACAATGTATCCAGGTTTACGATTAATAAATGGATAAATGAATAAAAAAGTCCAAGGTTACTTCCAGTTTTTAGTGTGGACATCTGATGTTACTGATACTCTCACCACTGTGTGGGCACGAACAGAGGAGCAGGCATGGAAAGAGAAAGATAAGTTCTATTTAGCAAATACAGAATTTGTGGCATCTGCTGGATAGCCAAGTGGATACGTCTAATATGCTTGGATTATGAGTCCAAAACTTGACAAAAAAGGTTGCATACAAGTGTTAGTTAATATTCTACAAAAGAACTTTAAAAATTAGAGAGACTCCATTTCCCTGATTCTCACGGGAAAAAAAAAAAAAAACCAGTAAGACTATGTAGAAAGGCAAGAAAAGTGACTCATGAACACACTCCCAGATAATATGAATGTTATTGAGTAAATAGAGATAGAAGAGCCCTAAAAGAAGACTAAGAAATAACGAACAGGTAGGAAGAGAATTAGATATCACCACCACTACAACTAGTAATAATGCTAATCATAACAGCAACAATAATCACAACAGTAACAGCAACAGTAACAGCAGCAGTAACAATGATGGTAGTTATGGTTAAGATGAATAACTATATGCCAGAGAAAACACCAAGGGCTTGACAATGATTATCTCATTTGCTCCCGAAAACCACCATGTAAAGTAGATTTTCTTATCTTCATCTCACAGATAGGAAAAATAAGCGACAGTGAGTACATTGCCTCATACTATATAACCAGTAAGTGGCAGAGCTGGGATTGCAAACTTTAAAATCCAAGTAATTACTATATTGTGATGTCATTTATTCTTTGGAGATAATGAATTCTAGGGCTCTTATTCCTCTTTCAAAACAAGGTGTTATTATTAGATCTGTGAATACTGTGATGACGATACGCACCTACTGAATATCTAGGTAAATGTAAAATGACATTTTAATATAAATACATTGCCATTATTTTTTCTATAAATTATATGTATATCCCACAATACATTGCTATTCCTTCGACTTCAAATATATTTAAGTATAGGTAAAATATATTTAATACGAAAAAACACAACATATTATAGAAGTAGCATATATGGTATGAAGAACACAAAAGACCAGAGTAAATGGAGTTACATGGTTATAAGAGGCTTACATTATTTATTTAATGGTAAAACACCATTCTAGTTAGTGATAAGTTAAAGATGAATATTGTAATCTCTAGAATGCCCACTAAAAAATAACACTAAATAGGTATAGTTAAAAATGACAATAGATGAGATAGAATGGCCTATTTTAATTTAATATATATTACCTAAAAGAAGGCAAGAAAATCGAAACAGAGAAACAAAGAATAAATAGAAAATAAATAATGAAATAGGACACCGACCAAAAATGGAAAACAACCAAACATTTGTTGTAACAGCTATCCGTTGCTGCATCACAAATTACTCAAAAACTAAGTGAATCGAAACAACATTTATTATCTCAATTTCTGTGGGTAAAACATCTCAGCAAAAAGCAGCAGTATCTTCTCTCATAAGGTTCCAGTAAAGGTTCCAGATGATTGGATTTGCAGATCATCTCAACGCTCTACCTGGAGAAGGATCTACTTCCAAGTCTGCTTACATGGTTGTTGGAAAGATTGAATTTTTCACAGACCGTTAGACTGACGGCTTGAGTTCTCCACAGACAGGAGAGTTCTCCACTGGCTGGAGGTCTTCTTCAGTTCCTTGCCATGTGTATACCATGAGAGCTTGCTTTATCAGAACAAGCAAGCAAGAAGAACCACAGAAAAAGAGACATGGAAGTCAAATCGTTATATCCAAATCTTGGAAGTGACATGCATGACATTTGCCATATTCTGTTTATTAGAAGAGAGTCACTAGGTTGAACCCATCCTCAAAGGGAGGAGATTACACAAGGACGTGAATACCAGAAGGTGAGGATCACTGGAAGCCATGACAGAGGCTGCCTACCACATCCGTCAGTAAGAAAATGGATTTTAAAATTGTAACATTTTCATACAATGGAATCAGTTTTTTTTTTAAAGCCACCAATACCACAGCAATGAGCCTCAAAAATTTTACTCAATAAGGTTGAGCGAATTCCCAAAACAGGCAAAATTAATCTACAATGATAGAAATGAGAACATTGCTTAACTCTGAGCATTTGAAAGATGTCTTCATTTGTTTGTTCTGCTATAATAAAATACCACAGACTGAGTAACTTATAATAAACAGAAACCTATTGGCTCACAGTTCTGGAGGCTCAGAAGTCCAATACCAAGGTGCCAAAATCTGGCAAGGACTTTCTTGCTTCATCATCACGTGGCAGAAGGGCAAGAGACGGAGAGAGTGCATGACAGCATCAATCCATTTGTGTTTTAATCACCTCTTAAAGGTTCCACTTCTTAATACTGTTACAAGGGCAAATACATTTCAACATGAGTTTTGGAGAGACCAAACATTCAAACCATAGCAAAACATATTGCCTGGGAAGGAGCACGAGGAAAAGTTCTTAGATGCTGGAAGTATTCTGTCTTGTTTTGTCTAGACTCATTGACCTGAACATGTGATGTTTGTGCAATTTATTGTATGTAAATGCTATGCCCATAAATATAGTAATAAAGAAAAAGAAAAAGAAATATTTAAAAAGTAATCTGGTTTTATTTCTTACAAATAAAAGTAATGTCAACATTCTGAACTTTTTTGGTCAACACTAAATAAAACATATCAATCTAATATCATCTTCTCCCAACCCAAGAATCCAGACATGGTGAAGGAATAAATGGGAAAGACACTGAATCACCAAAAATAAAACTATTAAAAATGGAATCAGTTTGCATGATATAATGTCTGACTAAAATATAGGAATGGAAGAAAGGCGTCCCATTTTTCACTAATAATAAAATAAACCTAAGATTAGTCAACTACCAAGTATTACATAATGCTATTTTTCTCTAACCTTTTCTTACTTTAAAAAAAAAAAATCAAAATTACATGGTACAAAGAAGCTCTTTGTAGAAAAGATTCCAAAAGCAGGATGAGAATTTTTATTCTCTAAATCTTAAAGGAATAATGATTTATTCTTTTGTTTTTGTTTTATTCTTAAAATTCTTAAATATTTATTCTTTAACCATTTTTCTTTTCTTCTTCCTTTTTCATTGCTCCTCTTTATTACTTTATCACATATCAGAATTCTTGACTTCCTCAACACAAAATATTGTTTATTAATTAAAATATTTACTTGGTGGAAGAAAAACAAAACGAACAAATAAAAAGCAATAGGAGAGGTCTGTACAAAATAGAAGTTATAGTTTTTTTCTCTCTTACATAGTATTCCAAGCATAAGGAGGTGGCAGTTTCACAGTGTCAAGAATCCAGATTTTCTATCTAGTTCTGTAGTATTATCTCTAGGATTACTATTCAGGGTTGATAGATGCAGCAAAACACCATGGCACATGTATACCTAAAAAAACCTGCACATTCTGCACATGTATCCCAGAACTTAAAGAATAATTTTTATTTATTTTATTTTATTTTTTATTTTTTATTTTTTTATAAAAATGGGGTTTCACCATGTTGGCCAGGCTGGTCTCAAACTCCTGACCTCAGGTGATCTGCCCACCTTGGCCTCCCAAAGGGCTGGGATTATAGGTGTGAGCCATCACACCCAGCCAAAGTAAAATTTTTAAAAAAGAAATTAGTCCAATAGACACACCTAGATTTGGCTGTGAAATCTACAACTTGGCAAGCCTTGTACACAGAGATATGGTCCTTAAGCAGGCAGTCTTATGTCCATGTGAAAATTCTTACTAAAGAAGAATAAAACATACAGTGGACAGTGCTGGCATGATTTTGTTACTCCTTAAGAATACAGATACTCCATAAGACTGATCCTTTGGAAGCAAACATCATTTATGTTAGAATATAAGAAGTTTGCAGGTCAGGTGTGATAGCTCAAGCTTGTAATCCCAGCACTTTGAGAGGCAGAGGTAGGCAGGTCACTTGAAGCCACAGAGTTAGAGACTAGCTTGGGCAACATGGCGAAACTCCATCTCTACAAAAATTAGCCAGGCACAATGGCGTGTGCGTGTAGTCCCAGCTACTAGGGAAGCTTCGGTGGGAGGATCACTTGATCCTGGGAGGCAGAAGTTACAGTGAGCATAGATCATACTACTGCACTCCAGTCTGGGTGACAGAGTGAAACCCTGTCTTAAAAAAGAATTTGGACTGCCATTCAAATACAGCAAAGTAAAACACCTGTTCACCCTCGCTGCCACCCAAAATCTCCATAAAATGATGGTAAAGAAAGAAAAATAGAAAACTTCAGAAATTAGGCCAGGCATGGTGGCTCATGCCTGGAGTCCCAGCACTTTGGGAGGCCGAGGCAGGCGGATCACCTGAGGTTAGCAGCTCGAGACCAGCCTGGCCAACATGGTGAAACCCCATCTCTACTAAAACTACAAAAATTAGCCAGGCGAGGGGCACATGCCTGTTATCCCAGCTACTCGGGAGTCTGAGACAGGAGAATCGCTTGAACCCAAAAAGTGGAGGTTGCAGTGAACCAAGATTGTGCCCCTGCACTCCAACATGGGCGACACAGCAGGGCTGTCTCAAAAAAAAAAAAAGAAACACAAAAAAGAGAAGAGATAATAGCCACCAAGAGATGTCAATAAAACAGACATATAATTATTGATTTAGCAGACTAGAGGAAGCTGAAACTAAATGATTGCAGTAAGGGTGAAGACAGGGGAGGCCAAGAAGCACGTAGAGTTGGCTGCCAAGTTCCTCAAAGGCCCAGAAATTAGAGCTACAAGTTGTCTCTAAATATAGGAAACAGATGAGGCTAAAATTGGGAGGACTGGTTGATAGTTTGCATAAGCTGATAGCTTGCACAGTTCAACCAGTACATCTCCTCTCACCTGCACAGCCAGGTAACTGATCTTCCTTCTTCTGCAGAAGGCTTCACCATTATTTTCAGGGCAGATTAAACCAGAAAAATCTCTAGACTCAAGGATAGTAGGTTTGGAGGCATGATTGAGGTAATTTACTGGCAACATAGAGATCAAGCACAAGTCTGAATTCTGAACAATGAGACTTGCCAACCCCAGCACCCAGATCACTCCATCACCACCATCCTGAGATAAAGTGGAGGATTCCTTTCTGGAGAGAGTCACCACCCCTAGAAAAGAAGGCCAACAGTTACTGCTCGGAACAAAACACAGATTCCTGAACAATCACTGCTACAAACTTCCTACCTGTCAGGCCTCATACAGAACTTCCAGTTGTCAAGGATCATCTAACGTTTGATAAAAAGCCTCTTGCTTGGAAGGGGTAAATAAACAAATAGGTGGGTGCACAATATTTAATTTAAAAGCAAATGACTATGTTTTTAAAACTTACAATTCATATACTTACAAGGATAAGAGAATATATGTAGCATTTAAGAACAAAAGAACAAGAAACTATTAAATTGGAGGTTGAAAGTATTGATGAAGGGGCCAGGCGCTGTGGCTTATGTCTGTAATCCCAGCAGTTTGGGAGGCCAAAGCAGATGGATCGCTTGAGGCCAGGAGTTTGAGACAAGCCTGGCCAACATGGTGAAACCCCAGCTCTACAAAAAATATGCAAATGAGCAGGGCATGGCAGTATGTGCCTGTAGTCTCAGCTACTCAGGAGACTGAAGTGGGAGGCCTGCTTGAACCTAGGAGGTCAAGGCTGCAGTGAGCTGTGATGGTGCCTCTGCATTCTAGCCTGGGCCACAAAGTGAGACCTTGTCTCAAAAAAAAAAAAAAAAAAGAAAGAAAGAAAGAAAAAGGAAGAAAGAAAAGAAAGGAAGGGAGGAAGGGAGGGAAGGAGGGAGGGAAGAGATCCGAAAAGCTTCCAGAGAAAGAAAGACAAAAAAACGAGTCACATACAAAATATTAGAGACCATAAAGACAACAGTCTTTTTAATGAAATTGGATGTTGGAATAATACTTTTATAGTTTTCAGGAAAAATGATTACAATATAGAACTGTATTCTCATGCAAACTACTAATCAAGTGTGAATAAAGACATTTCGAGAGGTGAGTTCTTAAAAATTAACCTTCTATATCCCTTTCTCTGGAAACTACTGGTGAATGTACTCCACTAAAATGAGACAGATTGAGAAAAGAAAATACTTAAGATTCAGTAAACAGTCTTCAAAAGAAGAGGAAGACAGAGGGAATTCCCAGGAGGTCTTGAGAGCAACTATTCAAATTAGAAAAAAGGGATAAAGGGCTTTCATAGGGATGTCACCAAGAAAATTTGAACTGATAGTTTAATTCATATGTTTTTAAATATTGAATGCAGTTTTATAATTCTGTGGACGGTTTGGGGCTGAATTAGGAACAGGTACATAGAAAACTAAGTAAATGGGAGGGAAAAGGCAATTATCACCTCCAGAGAAAAATAAAGACTTGTGCAAGAATGAATATTTAATCATAGTACACTCAGCTAAGAATACTATTTGCATAGTCATAATAATATAAGCAATTAATAGTGTTTATATTTCTGATAGAACCATATCTATCAGAATGGATGGGAGTAGGAAAGTATCGAGATGATAGGCAGGAGATAAGAAAGCTAAATCCTTTTATGATATACAAAATAGTAGAAAATGAATGGTGTCTAAAATGAAAAACTAAGAAATAGCACTATAAGCATATTATAATAGAAAAAGAGAAGTAAATATCTGAAGAAACTTCTGAAATAATTTAAAATGATTGACTCTGAAAGTGGGAATTAAGAGGCAGCAGTTGAGAAGTCTAGCCAAGTTACCATATTTTCAGTCTTCTAGAACTATCTGACTTTTTAAAACCTGATAAGTATAAAAATTAAATTTTAAAAAGCCAAAGGTGTTGAAAAGGGTATTTCCTTTCTAAGAAGGAACATTTTTGAATATAAAGTTGACTTAAAGATATCTACTGTAGCCAGGCATGGTGGCTCATGCCTGTAATCCTAGCACTTTGGGAAGCTGAGGTGGGTGGATCACCTGAGGTCAGGAGTTCAAGACCAGCCTGGCCATGAATGTGAAACCCCATCTTAAAAAAAAAAAAAAAAGATATCTACTGTAATTTTTTAATTATTGATTTTTCTGTTAGATATTAAACAAAATTCCTCAGCTTCTTTGTGCCTCTTGTTTTTTGTTCTTTAATTAAACTTTTAAATTCTGAAATAATTATAGATTCTCATGAAATTGAAAGAAATTGTTCGGAGTTCCTATATGCCCTTTACCTGGTTTCCTCAGTAGTAACACTGCACCACCCAGATCCCTGTCAGGCTGTTTTTCAGAGTGACTTCACCATTTGACATTCTCGTCAGCAGTGGATGAAGGTTCCAACTTCTCCATATTCTTGTCAGCATGTTATTATCTTATTTTTGATTCTATCAATCCTAGCGGGCATGAAGTACTTTTGATTTGCATTTCCCTGATGACCAACCAATGATGTTGAGTATCTTTTCATGCACTCACTGACCATCTGAATATCTTCTTTGTAGAAATGTATATTCAGATCCTGTGCCAATTTTTCAATTACGTTGTCAGTTTTTATTGAGTTATGAGTCCTTTATATATTCTGGATACTAGAACATTATCAGATATATGGTTTGTAAGTTTTTTCTCCCATTCTAAAAACTGTCTTTTGCCTCTTTAGGACACTGCCAAACTGTTTTTCAGAACTGACTATCCATTTGATACTCTCTCCAGCAATATATGAGTGATTCAGGTTTATCCACATTCTCATCTGCATTTGTTGTCATCATTATTTTTAATTTTAGCCATTCTGATAGGTAGGTAGTGACATCTCATCATGATTCTAATTTTGCATTTCTCTAATGGCTAACGATGTTGAATATCTTTTCATTTGCTATCTGTATACCTCTTTTTTTTTTTTTTTTTTTTTAAGACAAGTTTTCACCATGTTGGTCAGGCTGGTCTTGAACTCCCGGCCTCAGGTAGTCCGCCCGCCTTGGCCTCCAAAGTGCTTGGATTACAGGCGTGAGCCACCATGCCCGGCCAGTATAACTCTTTAGTGAGGTGTACAGTCTATGGGTTTTGCCTGTTTTCTGATTGGATTGTTTGTTATTTTGCTGTTGCTTTTTGAGTATTCTTTATGTATCCTAGATAACAGTCCTTTGTTAAATATATGGATTTCAAAGTTTTCTCCTAGTTTGTAGCTTATCTTTTTACCTTGTTAACAAGATTTCACAAGAAAAAGTTTTAAAACTTTGGTTGAGGTCCGATTTATTAATTTTTTATTTTACGAATGGTGTTTTCGGTATCCAGTCTAAGTTCTGTTTGCCTCGCCACAGATCCTTAATATTTTCTTCTTTTTTCCCCAACTTCTATAATATTACATTTTACCTTTGTGTTCATAATCCATTTTGATTTAATGTTTGAATAAGGTGTGAGATTTAGGTCTTGACTCATTTTTTTTGCTTATGGATGTCTGATTTTTCCAGCATCATTTGTCGAATGTCTGTTCCTCCTGAAATGGAATCGCTGTTTCACCTGTGTCAAAAAGTAGTCGGTCATGATTGTGTGGGTCTATTCTGGATTTTAAAATCTGTTCTATTGATCTGTGTCTATCCCTCTGCCAGTACACATTGTCTTCATTACTATCACTGGATAGCATGCCCTAATGTCAGGTAGAGTGAGTCTTCTTTCTCTCTCCTTTTCAAGATCGTTCTACCTATTTTCGAACTTGTGCCTTTCCATATCAATGTTAGTATAAACTTGTCTAGGTCTACAAACACCCTAATTTTTAAATTAATTAAAATGTAAATAATGGCTGGGCACGATGGCTCACACCTTTAATCCTAGCACTTTTGGAAGCTGAGGTAGGAGGATTGTGCCACTGCCCTCCAGCCTGGGCAACAGAATAAGACCCTGTCTCTTAAAAAAAAAAAAAAAAAGTATCAAATTTTAAAGAACTATCTAGAAAATATAACTTCAGTAATTTATTTGTGTACTTGATATATAGTAAATTATTTTTGAGATATATTGTATAAGCCAGTTTAATGCACATGAGTAGACCATTGATGTACTTCTTGGCAAGCAATTTAAAAAGTTCAATAAGTCATTAAGTATTTATATTGCTTCAGATAAGGCAATTAAGGCAAAAAGGAGGTGAAATTACCATTTGTTTTTAAACTTGTCCACATCACGGAAGTGTTTTACTATGAATACACTACTCAGTCAAACAAGAAGAAAGATATATCAATCTACTAGATGAGTCAACAAATAGCATGAGCAAGTAATTTTGCAACAAAGATATAAAGGAAGATGCTCAAACTCTCTAGTAAGCATAGAAATGCAAATTAAAAACCACAGGAGACTATTTGATTGGGGGAAGGATCTTTCAAAATGTTAAACGTGCACAACTTTAACCTACTTCTAGGAATAATTTACTATTCCAAAATACTTACGTGCTTACAGGCACTTAATATATAACACAGGATATCCATGTTAGCATTGTTTATAATAGAGAAAAAATGCAAACAACTTAAGTTCAGAAATACAGTACTCACCAAGTTAATTGTGGTTAAGCCATATTATATAATACTGTATTATAGTCTTTTAGAAAATGAAAGGAGTTTCTTTCTTTCTTCCTTCCTTTCTTCCTTCCTTCCTTCCTTTTTTTCCTTCCTTTCTTCCTTTTTTCCTTACTTTTTTTTGACAGAGTCTCACTCTGTAGCCCAGGCTGGAGTACAATGGCGTGATCTCAGCTCTGCAACTTCTGCCTCCCTAGTTCAAGCCATTATCCCTGCCTCAGCCTCCCAAGTAGCTGGGATTACAGGCGCCCGCCACCATGCCCCACTAATTTTTGTATTTTTTCTTTTTTTTTTTTTTAGTAGAGACGGGGTTTTGCCAAGTTGGCCAGTCTGGTCTCAAACTTCTGACCTCAGGTGATCCACCTGCCTTGGCCTCCCAAAGTGCTGAGATTACAGGCATGAGCCACTGCACCCAGCTGGGAGCCTTATGTGTATTAATATAAAAAGATCTCTAAAATATATTGGATAAATAATAAAGTATACCTCAAAGTAACATGTATAAAACTAAAAATATGTAAAAAGGCACATCTACAAATGTGTGTATAGATGTGCAGAAAGGAAAAATCATAGCCAGGTCTGGAAGGACACACAAATCTAACTGTTACCAGAGGCTATCTATGGTGAGGGAATGAGACTGGGGGTAGACTGGGGAGAGTGAGGATTAGAAAAGAGTTGTTTTCAGGTTTTACTTTAAATATATCTGTGTTGTTTTAAAATTGTTTTTACAATAAGATTGTTTCATTTATTTCTTTGGTACTTATATTTTAAAAGGTGTGTGTGTGTGTGTGTGTGTGTGTGTGTGTATGGCATATTAGATTGCTGCCAACATTGAGTAACTTACTATAATGCAACAAGTCAAATTGAACTCATTTGATTTAACTGAGTACACAGGAGTGATATAGTATTGGTAGCCTGAAAATCAATTTGATTTCTCATTTAGTTTATTAAACTCTTTTAGATTGGTGCTATTTTTCAGGGATTGCTCCCAAATATTACTAAACAACTCCCCTGGCATTTTAGACGAAGACAAATCTGCTCCTCATTAGTGAGTCATTCCCTTTGGCTCTCATAAAACAAACATGGGATTTCAGAGGCACAGAAGTGGGCCATTGACAACCTCTTAGATTGTAAGAAAAAAACTATAAAAGTCCACCATTGTTTTCATAGGCAGGGAACACTGGCAATCTATTCCTAAAGGGGCAAGCATTTTAAATTTATTTACTGAAGGCCTGTTGGATTTGTTTCTCTTCCATCCCAGCCCCCAGCCTCCTATGGCACTTGCAAATTTCTTTCCTGTGGTGGCAGTGTTTTTAATCAGGGCTTTTGTTTGCCACTGAAACATGGCTTTCTATCTTAAAAGGGAAATTTATTAGAAGGCTATCAGGGCTCACTGACTTAATAAGTGACCAGATGAGCAGGCTTGAAAACTAAGAATAATCTCAGGGAGCACTATGTGACCAGGTCAAACAACAGAAACCCAGGCAACTGTCCGCCAATAGGACAACAAGGCCTCTGCCTCTGTGATAGATCTGGCCTCCATCTGTTCCCAGGAACTTCCATCCCTTGAATGAAAAAGTGCAGGAGAGAACGTCCAATAGGATGATCCAAAGTCATATGTTCCCTGAATCTGCCAAGGCCAAGGTGGCTACCACCTCCTCCTTAGAACATATGTATTGGGAGATTTTTCAAAAGACAGAAGAAAGTGCTAAAACAAAATGCCATAGTTTCATGGTGGCCATGGCCAAGGGCAAAATTACCTGGCCCTAATCGGGACATATTATTAAGTTGTTAACATGGTGCTCTGACGGTACTCGGAGCCCAGTTGCTGAGTCACCCTTGCTTTTTTCATAAGATTGCTCTTTTCCATGTAAGAAGAATATATATTACCAGTCACAACACATTATCAAGTGGTCTTGTTTCATTAGCAATCAATAAAGAGCCGAATATTGGGAAAGGGAGTGCTTTAAAGTATATAGAATGCAAAGAACTGGCTAGTATAGATTACTCTTTTCAGCTATGGGGAGTTATAATCAGCTTAAGTAGGTAAAGATGGTGAATTTAACAAAAGGAGTAATATTCTCCATCCTAAAATCCCACTAAAATGTCACTAAAGGGTTATATTTTTTAAAAATCTCTAATATAAAGATTTTGGAAGATAGCATACGTGAGAGGGGCAACTACCTTAGCAGAAAAGATAGTTAAATCTTCTAATAGTGAGGCATAGAACAGTAACTGGTTTATATCATAGAGAAAAAGAAAAAGGGCTCAGGAATTAATAGTGCCATATACTTAGAAAAGTAGAAAAAATGTGAAGGTTGGTTGAAAGTCTGTTGTGGAATCATCATAACTCCCAGATCCATGCCCCAATCCTGATCAGCTTGGCCACCGCCCCTTGCCTTTCCCTATGGAAGACTGGAGGGTCTTCTTCCTTGAAGACAGTCAGATAGAGGGTCTCCAGACAGGGAAAAATCAGTTATAATGGAGAGTGAAGATGATATACTAAAAACAGAATGATTAAGCGATTATTTGCAAATAAATGATAAGATCCTGGCCTTCTTCCCCTACACCACTCCTGCAACATGACAGCCAGGACCAGTCCAAGGGTTCAGACCTAAAGATACTGACATTGAGGGTTTTTCAACAATACAGCCCAGGCAGATCACCCTAGAATGAATATCATAGTCAACAAGACTCACCAGTGCACTCAGGAAACGATTCATTATTTCAGTCCCAATTCTTAAATACGAGCAAACACTCATGGGTTATCAGAATTGCAGAAACATTTAATATAAAAAATGGTGATGAAAGCAAAAGAATAAAAGGAGCTTGGAGGAAACAGAGCCTAAGCAGGAAGAAGTAAACTTCAAAACTTCAAAAACCAACATAACCAATAACCTATATCCTTATATAGTCAAAAGAAGATATTACACTCATGAAAGAAAAATATCTACTTTTAAATGGCTTATTCAAGGAGCAGAAAACAGATCTTGGAAACAAAAAAAGAGTGATGGCAAAAATGAAAAACTTAACATAAGCATTGGAAAATAAAGTTAGGCAAATCTCTCAGAAAGTAAATGAAAAAGATGAAAAATACAAAAGTGTAAATATCTGAAAAACTAGAGGGTAAAACTAGAAGTTCCAACATCCGTTACATAGTAATATGAATGCTAGAAACAGAAAACTTGGAAAAAAGGAAGGAGGAAATCAGTAGCAAAATCATCATGAAAAATTCCCAGTACTCAAGGACACATGCATTCAGATTTTAAGAACCCATTGTCCAACACAACGGTGGAAAAAGTCTTTCAAAAAGATACAACTTTGTGGCATTTCAAAACACCAGAGACAAAAAGATTTTTACAAGATTTTAGGGTTGGAGAGACAGAAATCCAGGAATGAAAATACAGGACTTTTCAACAGCAACACTGGAAGTCAGAAGCAATAAGCAATGTCATTAAAATTCTGAGAGGGATTATGATTATTTCTAACTGAGAATTCTATATTCAGTCAAACTATCAATCAAGCATATCAGCCAGGATCCTGGCAGAAAAGAGATGGAGCACTCCAGGAGGATAACAGAGGATGCTTAATAAAGAGACTGGTTATAAAGGTTTGGGCAGAACACCATTACCACTCCCAGACAGGAAGGGAGGAATGATTTATCAACAGCCAGATGGTAGCTATATGTAGGCAGCCACAAGGGCTCCATGCTCTGGCAGGGATGCAGACAACTGCCTCAATCTGGCAGGAGGGAAATCAGGAAATACATACCCCAACCTGACCCTCCTTCTTTCTCCCTCCAATCTCATGCCAGTGCCTTGCATCAGCCATACACTCTGAAGGTTAGATGGCAAGGGACCCTGACGATGCTGTCTACAAATTTCAGCCTCCCAGGAAACCAAGCAGGGTGGAGAAGGCAGAAATAGTTATAAGGACTAAATTTGTTAAAATGTGTAAAGCCTTTAGAATAATGTCTGTCACCTTTTAAACACCCAATATATCTTGGCTATTGTTTGTTTCATTATTGTAATTTTCATTAACAGGAAACTATTAGCATTCACATGAAATCAAACCACTGACAAACTTTCTAATCATTTTCTAAATCCTTTTCCTCTTTCCCTAATGAGTTTTCAACTCAAATATATAAAATGTACTGTAATATTGTATTAGTGTAAAAAATTATTTTTGTCCAGGAGCAGTGGTTCACACCTGTAATCCCAGCACTTTGGGAGGCCAAGGTGGGCAGATTACCTGAGGTCAGGAGTTCGAGACCAGCGTGACCAACGTGGTGAAACCCCGTCTCTACTAAAAATACAAAAAATTAGCTGGGCATGGTGGCATGCACCTGTAATCCCAGCTACTAGGGAGGCTGAGGCAGGAGAATCACTTGAATCTGGGAGGCAGAGGTTGCAGTGAGCTGTGATCGCATCATTGCACTCCAGCCTAGACAACAAGAGTGAAACTATGTCTCAAAAAAAAAATTTTTTTTAAAACCTATTTTCTGCTGACTCCCAGGGACTTTTCAAATTTTCTCCAGATTTATTAGAAAACACGTCATTTGGAATAAATTTTTATTGGACTTACTAGTATTGATGTGTAATTCAGAAGTAGTGTGACTGGGCAGAGATAACTCTTAAGAACTGGCTCAGCCCTACAATTTCCAGGAACATATTATAACTTTAATACTATTTTCTGATGAAATAACTTAATCATATCACCACAGTGCACTTTTTGCAAGATAAGTACACTACCATCATCCCCAGTGTGCCCAATAGGAAGGAGTAATAGGTTGGGGTGAATGAGACACATCATAACAATAGAAATGTATTGACCTCAAAATGTGATTAGTTTAAAACACAAATAGTTATTACTATACAAATCATATTGTTCAATGTTTTATCTCAAAAGTAACAAAAGTGATGTAAGTTGTTAGCAAAGATTTTTAGAATTATGCTATCCAATGTTTGTTGAAGTGGAGGAGAAAAGGTACTCAACTAGAGGGGAAGTTGTCCTTATGTATTAAAAGTGCTTAAAACTGGGCTTAGTGTGGGGATTCATGCCTGTAATCCCAACACTTTCTGAGGCCAACGTGGAAGGATCACTTAATGCCAGGAGTTTGAGATCAGCTTGGGCAACACAGCAATGCTCCATCTGTGCAAAAATAAAAATAAAAGTGCTTAAAACATTTATTCATGTCACAGCCAATATTGGGGAGACCGATATGCAAAAAGATATACTGTGCATAGTAGAGATATGCCCTTTGTGCTATGGGAACAAAGAGAAGGAAATGATTCAAGTGATTAATTGCTCAAGAGAAGCAAAGAACACTTCACAAAGGAGATGGTATTTGGATAGAACTTTGGAAAAGCAGTAAAAGTTCACTTGGCAGTAAAATTTCAGACATAATCCATTTGAGAGGTTCCCTGAAAGAGAAGGGACCAGCCAGTGCTCAGAGCACAGAGCATCCTCATATCCTGTGTGCACCTTTTTCTGATCTGCTGGGAGGGAAAAAACCAAGAAAGGAAAGAAAAAGGAAATTCCACTTGGAAAATCCTAAATGCATCACTATCTCCTGGAATGTTTTTCTGTTTCCTCTGGCAACCTGTGTGCATGTGCACATTTGTGGGTGTGTATGTGTGTGACAGAGACAGTGTTGAAAGTTATTTAGCTGCCAATTGATTTGCAATCCCACTGCCACTGACACTGCTCTTTTGGTGAGATGGACAGAAATGAGGATAATAACTGAAATGGAAGATCTTTTTTAAAAAATGGATTTATGTTTTATTCTAACTCATGAATGAAACATTCCAGACCAGTTGTGGTGTACTCATAACTAATTTTCCAAAATTAAAGACATTATCTGTATTATGATAATCTAATTAAATACTTGAGAACTTCTTTGAGAAATGCACTATAAAGTCACAAGGGAATGAGTTTTCATTGAGTGCCTACTATGCATCATGTATCATAAGTCCTTCTAATAGAAATCTAAGAGGAACACTGCAAAAGACATACGTACCCACATCTTACAGACAAGTAAACTGAAGTTAAGTGAGAAAGTAACATGCTCAAGGTCACAAAGGTAACTCGTGTGAATTCAAATTTGTGTTCTTCCTAGTACCAGACCGTATAGTTCTTGCAAATTACCATTCTGATGATGATTGTTATGTTCCTTAGGTTGCAGGTGCTAGTTTTAAAGCCACAACTGTGATTCAATGAAATAACTGCTATGTTTGTGGCATGGCTTTTCCAGAACAGGAGTGTTTTCAAAGAATACACTTGTTCATTTGCTCAACAAACCTTACCACGTGTCAATGTTATGTCCTGACCTCTTTTTTTTTTTTGAGACAGGGTCTCATTCCCATTGCCCAGGCTGGAGTGCAATAGTGAGGTCATGGCTCACTGTATCCTTCACTTTCCAGGCTCAGGTGTTCCTCCCCTCCACCCCCGCAACCTAGCCCAGTGAGTGTTGTTCCCTTCCTTGTGCCCAGTGTTCTCATTGTTCATCACCCGCCTATGAGTGAAAACATGCAGTGTTTAGTTTTCTGTTCTCGTGTCAGTTTGCTGAGAATGATGGTTTCTAGATTCATCTATGTCTCTACAAAGGACACAAACTCATTGTTTTTTATGGCTGCATAGTATTCCATGGTGTATATGTGCCACATTTTCTTTGTCCAGTCTATCACTGATGGGCATTTGGGTTGGTTCCAGGTCTTTGCTATCGTAAATTGCACCACAGTGAACAAACGTGTGGCATGTGTCTTTATAATAGAACAATTTATAATCCTTTGGGTATATACACAGTAATGGGATTGCTGGGTCAGATGGAATTTCTATTTCTATTTCTAAATCCTTGAGGAATCGCCACACTGTCTTCCATAATAGTTGAACTAATTTATACTCCCACCAACAGTGTAAAAGTGTTCCTTTTTCTCCACATCCTCTCCAGCATATGTTATCTCCAGATTTTTTAATGATCACCATTCTAACTGGTGTGAGATGGTATCTCAATGTAGTTTTTATTTGCATTTCTCTAATGACCAGTGATGATGAGCATTTTTTTCATATATTTGTTGGCCGCATAAATGTCTTCTTTTTAAAAGTGTCTGTTCATATTCCTCACCCACTTTTGAATGGGGTTGTTTGTTTCTTTCTTGTAAATCTGCTTTAGTTCTTTGTAGATTCTGGATATTAGCCCTTTGTCAGATGAGTAGATTGCAAAAAAAAATTCCCATTCTATTGGTTGCCAGTTCACTCTAATGATTGTTTCTTTTGCTGTGCAGAAGCTCTTAAGTTTAATTAGATCCCATTTGTCTATTTTAGCTTTTGTTGTCATTTCTTTTGGTGTTTTAGTCATGAAGTCCTTGCCTGTGCCTATGTCCTGAATGGTGTTGCCTAGGTTTTCTTCTAGGGTTTTTACAGTGTTAGTTCTTACATTTAAATCTTTAATCCATCTGGAGTTAATTTTTGTATAAGGTGTAAGGAAAGGGTCCAGTTTCTGCTTCCTGCATATGGCTAGCCAGTTTTCCCAACACCATTTATTAAACAGGGAATCCTTTCCCCATTGCTTTTTTTTGTCTGGTTTGTCAAAGATCAGATGGTTGTAGATGTAAGGCATTGCTTCCAAGGCCTCTATTCTGTTCCATTGGTCTATATCTCTGTTTTGGTACCAGTACCATGCTGTTTTGATTACTGTAGAT
>PVKV010029070.1:0-24115 GCA_004027835.1 Alouatta palliata | reverse complement strand
AAATTCCATTTGACCCAGCAATCCCATTACTGGGTATATATCCAAAGGATTATAAATCATTCTACTATAAGGACACATGCACACGAATGTTCATTGCAACACAGTTTACAATAGCAAAGACCTGGAACCAACCCAAATGCCCATCGATGATAGACTGGACAGCGAAAATGTGGCACATATACACCATGGAATATTATGCGGCCATCAAAAATGATGAGTTCGCATCCTTTGTAGGGACATGGATGAATCTGGAAACCATCATTCTCAGCAAACTGACACAAGAACAGAAAATCAAACACCACATATTCTCACTCATAGGCGGGTGTTGAACAACGAGAACACATGGACACAGGGAGGGGAGCATCTCACACTGGGGTCTGTTGGGGGAAAAAGGGGAGGGACAGCGGGGGGTGGGGAGTTGGGGAGGGATAACATGGGGAGAAATACCAGATACAGGTGATGGGGAGGAAGGCAGCAAATCACACTGCCATGTGTGTACCTATGTAACAATCTTGCATGTTCTTCACATGCACCCCCAAACCTAAAATGCAATAAAAAGTATATATATTAAAAAAATAAAAAAATAAATAAAATAAAATAGAAGGATACAAAAAGATTAGTAGTAAAGGAACAAAAAGATTAATCAAGCAAATACCAAAACAGAGATAATATACTTATGTTAACATATGGATATAAGATTAAGTTAATTGATTTGTTATAAAAAGTCAATTGCATTTTCTATATTAATATAGAATATTAAAACAATTTTAAAAGGTACCATTTATAATATCAAAAATGTACTTTGGAATAAATCTACAATTTTATATATATACAACTTTAAAAATAATTTAGAATTTTTTGAATTATATTAAAAAATGCTTAAACAAATGAAGGGATAATACATGTTTATGAAAAGAAAAGTTTAGCATTGTAAAGATATAAATTTTCTACAATTTCTTTATTGAATATTTGACACAACACCAGTAAAAGTCTCTATAGGATTTATGTGAAATTTTGGCAGGCTGATTTTTAAATTTAAAAAGAAACACCAAGTAGAGATAATATGATTCTGATAAAAGAGCATCAGGAGAAATATCTATACTCTACTATCAAGCTCTAGTTTTAAGACCATATGGTACAGACTAAAGGACAAATTCGTCAGCATATTAGAGGAGAGCCCAGAAACAGATCCACTCAGATACCAAACTTTGCCATAATAGAGCTATGAAGGAAGGTAAGTGGGTAAAGGAGGAACTTTTTATTAAATAAAGTCAAGAAAAAAATGTTATTGTGTCAGAGGTGGTTAGCTGTCCATCAGAAACAAATAGTAACGTGATCTCCTGAAGGTCACACTTTTTTTTTTTTTTTTTTTGAGACGGAGTTTCGCTCTTGTTACCCAGGCTGGAGTGCAATGGCGCGATCTCGGCTCACCGCAACCTCCACCTCCTGGGTTCAAGCAATTCTCCTGCCTCAGCCTCCCGAGTAGCTGGGACTACAGCCACGTGCCACCATACCCAGCTAATTTTTGTATTTTTAGTAGAGACGGGGTTTCACCATGTTGACCAGGATGGTCTCGATCTCTTGACCTCGTGATCCACCTGCCTCGGCCTCCCAAAGTGCTGGGAAGGTCACACTTTCAGTAAATAATGCTCATGATTCAAATATAAAATTTGACAACCTTCTTTTTGTTTTTGTTATTATTTTTAACAAACTCATAATAATTGTACATATTTATGGATTACAATATATGTATACAATGAATAATGATCAAACTGGGTTCATTAATATATCCATCACCACAAACATTTATCATTTCTTTGTGTTGAGGCTATTCAAAATACACTCTTCTAGCAATTTAAAAATATATAGTAAATTGTCATTAATTATAATCACCCTACAATGCCATAGAACTCTAGAACTTATTCCTCCTATCTAGCTGTAATTTTGCATCTGTTAACCAAAATTAGGCTATCCACCTCTCTATCCTTCCAAGCTTCTAGTAACCTCTATTCTACTCTCTACTTCTATGAGATCAAATTTTTTAGCATTCACATGTGTGAGAACATGTGGCATCTGTCCTTCTGTGCCTGAATTATTCCACTTAACATAATGTCCTCCAGACTCATCCATGTTTCTGCAAATGACTAGATTCATTATTTTTTGTGTGTGGCTGAATAGCACTCCATTGTGCATATGTACACATTGTCTTTAACCATTCGTCTGTTGATGGGCACAGGTTGAGTCCATATCTTGGCTATTGTGAATAGTGCTGCAATAAGCATGGGAGTGCAGACATCTCGTCAACATGCTGACTTCCTTCTCTTCGGATATATATCCAGTAGTGGGATTGCTGGATCAATTCGTAGCTTTCTGAGATAGTGCCATACTATTTTCCATAACGGCTGCACTAATTTGCATTCCCACCAGCTGTGTATAAGAGTTCCCTTTCTCTGCATCCCCATCAGCATGTATTTTGTCTTTCTGATAACAATCATTCTATCTATATTAAGATAATATCTCATTATTGTTTTGATTTGCATTTCCCTGATGATTCGTGATTTTGAGCATTTGTTTCATATACCTGTTGTCTATTCCTATGTATTCTTTTAAGTGACGCCTATTTAGCTCATTTGCACATTTTAAAATTGGATTGTTGGTGGGGTTTTTTGTTTGGTTGGTTTTTGCTTTTGAGTTGTTCGAGTTCCTTGTTCCTTGTGTATTCCAGATAGTAATACTTTGTTGAATAAACAGTTTGCAAATATTTTCTCCTGTTCTGCTAGTTGTCTCTTCACTCTGATGATTGTTTCCTTCACGGTGCAGGAACATTTTTAGCTTGATACAATCCTATTTGTCTATTTTTCTTTTGATCCATGTGCTTTTGATGTCCTCTTCACAAAGTCTTTGCCCTCACCAATGTCCTGATGCAATGCTTTTGTTTTCTTCCAATATTTTCATAGTTTCAGGTCTTACATTTAAGTCATCAATTCATCCAAAGTTGACTTTTATATGTAAGAGATAGGAATTGGCCAGGCGCGGTGGCTCATGCCTGTAATCTCAGCACTTTGGGAGGCTGAGGTGGGCGGATCATGAAGTCAGGAGTTTGAGATCAGCCTGACCAACATGGTGAAACCCCGTCTCTCCTAAAAATACAAAATTAGTTGGACATGGTGGCGCATGCCTATAATTCCAGCTACTCGGGAGGCTGAGGCAGGAGAATTGCATGAACCTGGGAGGCGGAGGTTGCAGTGAGCCAAGATTGTGCCACTGCACTCCAGCCTGGTGACAGAGTAAAATTCCTGAGAGAGAGAGAGAGAGAGAGAGAGAGAGAGAGAGAGAGAGAGAGAGGAATCTGGTTTTGTTCTTCTGCATGTAGATATCCAGTATTTCCAGCATGATACTATGCATATATGTTCACTCAGTGGTGTCCCATAAGTCTTAGAGCCTTTCTTCCCTGTTTTTTATTCTTTCTTTTTTTTTTTAATCAGGCTGGATAATTTCAAATGATCTATCTTTAAATTTAGAGATTCTTTTCTTCTGCTCTATCAGGTCTACTGTTCAATCTCTCTATTGTATTATTTATTTTATTCATTAAATTCCTCAGCTTCAGGGTTTACTTTTTAAAAATAATATCTACTTCTATGTTAAGTTTCTCATTCATATCATGAATTGTTTTCCTGATTTTGTTAAATTGTCTGTGTGTATTTTTTGTATCTCATTGAGTTTCCTTAAAATCATTATTTTGAACTCCTTTTCCAGAATTTTTAAAATTTCATTATTGGTGGGGTCTGTTGCTAGAGAGTTACTGTGTTCCTTTAGGGGTGTCATATTTCTTTGCTTGTTTATGTTTCTTCTGTCTCTGCACGATGTTTCTTGTATCTGTGCATCTGATGGAATATTTACCTTTTCCAAACTTTCTAGAACAGTCTTTGTAGAGAAAGACTTTCACCTGCAGTTTGCTCTTAGTGTGCTGGTAGGTAAGGACAACTCTGTTTTCGGGTAAGTTGAGTGATATAATCTCTATGCAGCTTCCTCAGCTGTGTTCCCTGCTGGCAATAACTGTGGGTGGCTCAATGGCTTAAGTTGTAGAAGTTTGTGGCAGTGGCACTAGTGATGGAGGTTGTTAAAATCTTCATGGGTGAGGGCTTTTGAGGTCCTCTTATTCTTATTTCCCCCACAGTGTGGAGACTTAGCTGAGAGAATCCTTCCTGGTGTCAGGCTGACAAGGTCTACAAGCAGCTGCAGTGGTACTAGGTTCCAGGTGAAGGTGCTTAGAGCATTTGTGGGGCTCAGGTCATCACAAACACTGTGGCACCTGGGTCTTGTGGGGCAGGTTTGCTCTCTGTGTTTAGGGTTGGACGTAGGTTGTTCAGAGAGCTGTGATCTGGGACTCTGAGGCACCCATTAGCAGTTTGGGCTCAGGGGGCTGGGTTGTAGCTGCAATTCTACTTCTGGGGGCTGGTGAAAAGAACTAGTCTGACTCAGGAGAAGAGCGTTCTGGAGGTTTGGACCCAGGGAGTAGAATACAGCTGCATTTCAGGAACCTGAGCCAACAGGGCTTGATGGCAACTCAGGCGTCAGGGAGTGAGAAACCATGTAATGGCGACTCTAGATGCTGGGGGTGGCGGGATTGTATTTTAGACTCTGTGATGCCAGGTACAATGGCAGCAAGGACCCTAAAATGGCAGAGCACGACTGTTGTCTTGGCCCCGGGGAGCAAGAGGCAGCACAGCCAAGACTCCACTTCCTGGGGAGTGAAGCCTGACACTTAACTTTTTGCAATACTCATTGTGTGAACTTTAAGAAGTTCCTTAACTTTCCTGGATCTCTATTCCTCATTCCTAAGATAGGACTAGCCCTGTAGTTCTCCAAGGGTGTTTTGAGGATCATTTGGTTAACTTTTGCATGATTCATAAATGAAGGTATTGGTTAGTCCTGAGTCTTCTGCATAACAACGGTTTGATATTGATAAGCGATTTTACCTCTCAGAGCCCCAATTTTGAAATCTGTTAAATAAGTATAAGATATGCCTCATAGAAGTAGCAAATTAAATTGTAAATTAAACAATGTAAAGCAACTGGTACAATACCTAGCTTATAGATGCTTGATAAATTGTACCTGTTACTCTAGTTCAAATTTCATTGCCAAGTTTCAAGTTAAATTTAGAACTTCAACTTTGTCAGTATCTTACTGTTATATACTTTAGTGATGGATTTTTTGAGGCATTCTGAAGACGGGAGCACAAAAAGCAAGCTCTTAACATTTTGGCTCCTGGTTACTGAAATATTTAATATCACATCAGAGTAAGAAGGGATAGAAAAGAAATGTAACGTTACCACATTACGCCACTAGGTGGTAGTCAACGACCATTGCTTTGTTAGTATCAGGTAGCCGTTGACCGGCCAGCAGAGGGCTCATGTCAACGATGCCGCTGAAAAAAATCTTGGATCTCAAGCAGATACGTATTTGTGCGTGGCGCGTGTGCATGTGTGCAACAGGGAATGGGGAAGGAGGGTGAGGACAGAGAGGGGAGAGGAGGATGAATCTAAGTGAGAGGAATGCCCTGTGAAGTTTGGGAACAGGTCTCTACCCAGTGTCTACTCACCCACCTTCATTTTTTTCTTTTCTTTTCTTTTCTCTTTTGTTTTCTTTTCATTTCTTTTCTTTTCTTTTCTTCTTTTCTTCCCTCCCTCCTCCCCTCCCTTCCTTCCTTCTTTTTTATTTTGACAAAGTTTCCTTCTGCACCCAGGGTGAAGTGCAGTGGCAGGATCATAGCTCACATTGCCAAACTCCTGGGCTCAAGCCATCCTCCCACCTCAGCCTCCTGAGTAGCCAAGATTATCTACCCCAATTTAAAGTAGAACAATGAAGGGGACCCATGTAATTTTTGCAACCTGAGCATTCGTGGATGGCAGCACATATAGCAGCTCCTGTGAGTGTCTATTAAATCAACCACTGAAATGCTGGATCTACTAAGTCTACGAATCCTAGTTAGGGTTACTAATTTAATCTTACTCACCGTCACGTTGCCTAACCTCACTAGCCAATCCTTGGCTTCCTCATCAGTGAGATGGCCGTTGTGAGGTATTCAAGGTGCACATGTGCGTGCTTAGCACATGCTTAAAGCCCTGTGACGTCAGAACGTCCCCTCTGTCAGCGTCAGCACCATCTTTATTATTACATGACTTTCCCGGTCTTCCATGGGGTCTCTGAAGCTTGCTTCTAAAATCCCAGTCCCCAAGGCCAGCAGGGTCTGAAACTGCTCAGCACACATCTGTCACATTAGGCTTTGGGGTAGGGCAGTAGCCTGGGGACAGCAGATGGAAGCACTGGGCGAAGACCACGGTGTTTGCACCTGCTGCTTTGCGATGGAGGGAGGGATGCCCCAGGTTCGCTTCTGTTCCTGCTTCTCTATTAGAGTGTGAACATGGGCTGGAGACTGGAAAGCCCTATAGAGATGAAAAGGGTCATTACCTCCGGCATAATTCTTTCATTTATTGGGAAACAAAAGAGTAAGACTTGCTGCCCATTAGGTCTCAGTAACAGCAACTGATCTCCATGTCTTTCTGATTTTCAGGGAGCCCCAGTGACCTCCACATCACCCTCTTCTCCCCAGGTTCCTTCAGGCCTGGCTGCCACCTGGCAAGCCCTGCCCGTCTGGTTTTCCTGGGCTTCCCTCTGCTAATGTTTGGCCAGGGTGGGCCAGGGAGAGGCTGCAGGGACCTGCTGCCAGGGGTGGGCAGGGTGTGTCCAACCCCACAGTGAAGAATGGGTGGCCGCGGAGAAGGGCAGAGGGTGGAGCTCTGCGCATAGACATGGGTCCAGTGAAGGCTCATAGCTCAGGAGGCTGAGGGTGACTCCCTGAAGGCTGGGCTGGCCCCAGGCTTTGCTTGGCAGTGAAGGGAAGGGCTTGTCAGAGCAGGATGTGTTCCAGAATATGAGGACCGGAACAGTGCGAGCCGTCTCTCACATCCCTCTCAAGTGTTAAACTGCTCGGCCTGCAAGCTCATGCTCTGCAGGCCTCTGTGCTCTGCTCTCCTCCCTCCTCTCTGCCTTCTGGAGTCCCCTTTACCTGTTAGGCCCCAGAAGGCTCCCCTTCTGGGGTGTGCCCCAGCTCCTAGGGCGCTCCCCTCATCTGAGCTCTGTAGCCACTGTGCTGTGTCCATATGCTTGACCCAGCACGTGCAACTCTGCACCTCTCTACTTTTCTCCTCTAGGCTGAAAACTCCCTGAGAGCAGGGCCTGTGTTATTCATTCACTGATTAACTCATCAATTTCTTCCATAAATATTGAACACTCTTGGTTACTTGATAGGCCTTGTTTTAGGTGCTGGAACTGGCACACTGGGCGAGGTCTGAAATTCAGCTCCTGACTCCTGACTCCTGACTCCTGGTCCTGTGCTTTTCCCAACAGAGTCCCATCCCCACCTACCTCACCCAGAGCCCAGTCTGGGGGATGTAGGTCAGGGAAGCGGTGCCCAGAGCCCCACCTTCCCCTCAGAGCCCTGATAGGATATTGCCTGCAGCATTTTCCCCGCAGGCACAAACGGCTGAGAGGTACACCTGTGCAGTTTCCTTCTTCCCCAGGATATTCTGGGAACCACAGGGATATGCCCCTCCCTTTTCTTCTTTTCCCAGGGTGGTGACAGGGACCAGACCCACACTCACTGGGCCTAGGGGCAACCCTGGTTTAGACCCTCCAGGCTATGTGACCTCAGGTGACTCCTGTAACCCCTTTAAGCCTTGGTTTCCTCGTCTCTAAAAAGGTGATAGTGATACAGGAGCTAGAAAGAAATTATTCAGGCAAATAGTGAGGGTAAGAGAGTCTTAGGAAGGTTTCCTTTTAGTAAAAAGCAGCCCCTAAATAATTTCTTTTCTAACAAAAAGCACTGTGAAAAACCAAGCTGCAAGCATAGATAAGCAAGCTGAAAAGCTTGCATAGGTAAATACCGGCAGCTGTGCCAATAGAAAACGGGTATCTGGAGTCAAGGTATATTCAACATGGAGGTTCCGTCTTCCCTTTTGTGCAGTAAAAAGCAGGCAACATGGTGCCAACCAGGTAGAATCGCCATCTGCATAATAAAAGATTAGAGTGGGATGGCCAACTTCTTTGCATGCTATGCAAATGACACACCTGGTTAGACCAATCTCTTGTGTCCTATGTAAATCAGACACTGCCTCCTCAAGCTCCTCTATAAAACCCTGTGCATTTCACGGTGGCACCTGAAGACTCACTCTGGAGCCCCTCTCTCTGCAGGAAAGAGAGTTTTTCTCTTCTTTCTTTTGCCTATTAAACCTCTGCTCTTAAACTCACTCCTTGTGCGTGTCCATGTCCTCGATTTCCTTGGCGTGAGGCAATGAATCTTGGGTATTGCCCCAGACAAATGACACCGCTTTGATACCAAGAGTATCTTCTCCATAGGTGAGCTGAGAATTCTTCGATTCTGTGCCTTTAATAAATGGTAGCTCCTGTCCTACTGCCCTCACCCCACAGGCCTGAGGACTGAAGTCAACTCCCATCCATGGCAAGTCAGGCTCCAGCTTAGCAGACTTAGAGCTAGGAAGTCCCATCTCCCTCTTCTGGTGAACAATGATAATAGTTTATATAACAATGTTGATCTTTTTGATAGCGCTTGTTTTGTGCCAGGCACTGCTGTAAGCACTTTACATTTATTAACTCATTTACTCTTTGGTACAATCGTGTGAAATGGTATCATTATCATCCCCCTTTTGCAGATGATGAAATTGAGAGAGGTTGTGCAACTTGCCCAAGATCACATAGCTGATAAGTACCCGTTAGAAATCAAGAGACATTCTGGACGGCTGTCAGGCTACAATTGCGTACAGTTGGTTGCCACAGCAATGGCCAAGGTAAAAAGGTAAGTTGAGAGTATCTGAACTGGGGCATAAATGATGTGAGCACAGCTAAGGACCTTCCCAGGACACCTGGACACCAGGCCCCTACCGACTCACCCTCTTTTTGTGCCCACTGAGTTGTGCTGCCTGGCATCTGAAGGGGGCACATCAATGTTCTGGGGAAGGAAAAGGGTGGCAGGAGAGTGATTGGTCTCTGCTCCCTCCTCAGGGCACACAGGATTTCCAGAAATTCTCCCACATGTGCCTGAGCCCACATAGCTGCTCTAAAGTAGAAACCACAGTGCTCACTCACACCCCAAGAGTGTTCCCAAATACATTACCTAATGAAAATTTTCTCTAATACACTTAACTCTACCTCCTCTCTAAATTGCTGATAACAGTTTAAAATGTTGTTTTCCATTCTGTCTCTGTTCTCATTTGTAGAACAGAGGAAGCCAGAGAAACATGGGCTGAGGGGAAATTCATGAGGACTCAGCCACCTGGGAGGTGTTTCTCAAGAGCTGCCAGCATCGTTGGCTCAGTCGGGGATCTTGGTGTCAGAGACAGCCAGGAGGGCAGGGCTCATTCTTGCTTCATTCTTAGGTTCTCCATAAGATTCCATTCTAAACAGCTTCTGTGCTAAAAACAGAATTTGAGGGCTAATGGGGTAGATAACTCCTAGATTCCATCTTGGCTTCCACCTCCTAGGGCTTATTCATTCATTCCTCAAATATCATGCAAATGCCAGGAGCTCTGCAGGTACTGAGGATCCAGCGGTGAAAAAGAGTAATGGTCCCTGCCCTCATGGACCTTAGATCCAGTATGAAAAAAGAAGAAAAGCAAGAAAATAATGAACGAATGGAATAATAAAACATTATCATAGCTGCCATAAAGGAAATCAGTAAGACAAGCACTTGGGGGCTCCTTTGGATAGAGTGGTCAATGAAGGATTCCCTGAGAAGTTTAAGCTGAGCCCAGGACAGATTTGTCAAGAACCAAGGAAAAAGCATTCCTGGTATAGCAAACTGTGAGTGCAAATGTACTGAGGCAGGAAAGACATTAGAGTTTACTATTGCTGGAGCAGAGGGAGGGAGGGAGAAGTCAGACCTAACAGTAGGTTTATTCTAAGTACAAAGCCATTAAAGAGTTCTAAGCAAGGATGAGACACTATCTGATTTTCCATTTTTTTTTTTTTTTTGAGTTGATGTCTCGCTCTTGCTGCCTAGGCTGGAGTGCAATGGTGCAATCTCGGCTCACCACAACCTCCACCTTCTGGGTTCAAGCAATTCTCCTGCCTCAGCCTCCTGAGTAGCTAGGATTACAGGTATGTGCCACCACGCCCAACCAATTTTTGTATTTTTAGTAGACAGGGTTTCTCCATGTTGGTCAGGTTGGTCTTGAACTCTTGACCAGCGGTGATCCACCCACCTCAGCCTCCCAAAGTGCTGGGATTACAGGTGTAAGCCACCACGCCCAGCCCTAATTTTTCATTTACATTAAACATCACTTTTCTGTGGAGAGGAAAATGCCTTGCAAGGGGCCAGGAGATCCACTAGGAAACTATTGCAGAAGAGGGTGATAACTTGGGCTGGGGTGTCATGGAGATGAAGGAAGTGGATGGTTTGATGCAGAGCCAACTGGATTTGCTGAATAACTAGCTGTGGGAAGCGGGTGCAAGGGTGAGAATCAAGTTTCCTGAAAGCGTGAAACAGACCCTGTTTTCCCACTTGGGTGAAATGGGTGCCCCCAGAAATGCCTCACCCTCCATCCTCACTCACTGGAATACTTCTCTTTGCTTTTGCCACTTGCCACACTGGCTTCTCTCTGCTTGACACCCCAAACTCATTCCTACCTCAAGGCCTTGGCACTGCCTGGGATGGTTGCCCTGACCTTCCCGTGGTTGATAACTTCTTGACACTTGGGGCTCAGCTCAGCCATCTCCTCTCCCTTGCCCGAGCTGGCCTTTCTTTAACACCACCTGTACCCTGACCCATATCCTCCTCTACTCACTCTATTACATTACCCTGTTTTATGCTCTTTACTTTTATGATCTGGAAAGATCTTGTTCATTTATCTACTTGGGGTTTTTCCCATCTGCTTCCACTAGAATGTAAATTCCATGGGCAGGCGGCCCCTTGTTTGTTTCATTCAGCAGCTCTGAGGGCATGGGTGGGTGGTTGGGGGTGGCCCTGCAGTGCTAGGCCTTCCCACAAGAGGGCGCCCACAAAATTCCTTTTCCGGTTTTGTCTGGAGAATCTCCCCAGGAGTAAAATGAACAGAAACTAGATTCACATTGCACGCTTTACCTAGCTGGGTAAACATGCTCTCATGTTTTTTAGGTTTTTAATGTTTTGTTTGAGAGTTTAAAACATGTTTTTTTCTGTGGAACTTCAGGTGTTACCCAGAGACAGGGGAAGAATCAAATCATAGGGACTCTGTTCCCCGATGGTACCTCTCCATCCTGTGCTATGCTTAGGCTGACTTTTGCCCGAAAGAACCTGTGCTTATGTCTCCACTAACTGTAGCCAGGGATCTCCAAACAATTGGGACATAAATTAACATTTCCTTGATCCTAAGACTGCACTTGGCAATGACCCAAAGATTTCTCAAGCAACTGGGTAACTCTGAGAAGGTTTCAGTTCAATTTGACGAAGACAGGTGAAGATTTAACATAGGTAATAATAAAGAACAGACAGTACCGGTTGCTTATTAATCATTGCTCTAATTGGAGGTAGCCTGAATTAGTGGAAGGAACACTGAGCCATGCCAGCAGATGTGGGTGTGAGTCTTCTTTTGAATCTTGGCTCTGTTGATTGCTAGGTGAATGACTATAACTCTGTGAGCCTGTCTTCTCCATTTGTGAGGATGACCGTGCTCCCATGGACGTAAAAGGGATTTTGAAAAGAAGCATGCAGATGATGGTGGTAGCACGTGGCATGTTTATAATAATTGCTGCTCGCACAGTCATATTTGAGACCCCCTCATACTTGGAGTGAAGGTGCCCCATGAAATGTGGAGTTGAAAGGGGAGCTGGGGAGTGTCTGAATGCATCACCTAGATAAGGAAGAGGGCCAGTAGTTGGTGCCTGGAGCTGGGAAAGAAAGCCAGGGAATCCCAGAGCTAGGAAAAGTAGCACAAGAAGGAATGGGTTGGGCAAAAGGATGATTCTCGAAGAATATTTATGACTGTTTCCTGCTGCTGGCACAGGATGCATTTAATAGCTGGGAGTGGACTGGACATTTTCTAATTTTTTGTCTAATAGAAAGTGTGTTGGCTTTCACAGAGGAAGCTTGAGATATGTATTCATCATTAGTAGGCACTTTGATTATTTTTCAAATCTGCCTGGTCATTTTTATATTCTCTTGTTCTTGACTCATTTTTTATTCTTTCTTATGTTTCTTTAAACATATTAAACATAACTGTTCTACTGTCTATATTTATCCCAATATCTGAAGTCTTTGTGGGTCTGGTTCTATGATTTGCTGTACCTGCTGCCGCTGACTCATGGCGGTCTGTTTTCTTGCACATGTCATTTTGATTGTGAGCCCCTAGTTTTTGAAATCTTATGATAATTCTGTAAGGCTTGGCTTGAGGGTGCATTCCTGCAGGAAAGGTTTCTGGTTGCTTCTGTCAGGCATCAGGACGTACTGATAACAGATCAGAGTCCGCTTTATTTTTTTCCTTTTTCAAGTTCCACTTAAATTCAACTGATCATCTTGAGAGTTTTGAGACCATGTGTAAATTAGTGTCATTTCCGACACCCTAATTTTGCAGTGGTCAGCCGGTAGCACTGAAATCTCAGGGCACTATTTTCTCCCCCAACTACCCTAAATCAAGGTTGATGCAGATGCTTTTCCTTGCTGTTTAGTTATACTGTGCAGGTTTTATGTTCTGTTTGTTTTATTTTTCATCAATCATCCTTTTTCTCGGAGAGTATAGCTCATTCTGAGTCCTGGCTTTATGCAGAGAGCTCTCCAATTTGACTCCCTGCACTGCATAGATACAAGGATTAGTGCAGAGTCACCCTTCCATTCCTAGTAAAGTTCTGTGTGTAACAGGTCTAGGCCACCAGACTCTACAGAATTCCCCAGAGTGCGTGATAGTTTTTTCCCATGTATTCACTTGGGTCTGACTTCGCTTCTGGCCTTAGGTTCCTCTTCCTTTGTAGGTTAGATCCTCACAACAATCCCCAAAGATACTTGTTTTAAAGATAAGTACACTAAGGATCAGAGATGTTAAGTAAATTTCCCAAAGTCACACAGCTCATGAGCTGTTAAGCTGAGATTTGAATTCAAGCCTTCTGATGCCTCAGGCTGTGTATTTTCAGCTACTTCCATCCCTTTAACATGGAGGACTTAGTCTTGGGAAGGATTGTCTCAGGGTTGATGCATTACCAGTGGTGGTGGAGAGGGCTATTCATGGTCCTGTGGCTCCACAGGTCAGACCCTTGAGCAGTGAGTGAGAATTACACAGAGACAAATGGAGGCTGGAGATCTGGAGCAGCTTCCAGCAAGTGTCTGACAATGAGAGGGAGGGAGTTCCCCATCGCTGGGGGTGTGAGATGACCATTTCTTCAGAAGGTCCAAGGAAACCTCTCCCTGGAGTGGCTGCAGAGAGCAACTTCTGAGTTTCTTTAGGATCTGATAGACTTAGGCACTGTCATTCTCTTGGTCAGCCCTGGACATCCCTGGAGAGGATGACTCAGCCATCCATTTTAAACAGGGTAGTTCAGAAGAATACATTCTTAGCTATTCGAGTTTCTAGGGAGTCCCTGGGAAAGACTCGGTTGATGAGGAAATCGTTGGGGAGTGATTAACAGCTCTTGGATCAGCTCCTTCCTCTTTTGCCAGCCTCACCCAGTGGCCTATCACAGGGGCCTGTTTTCTTCTAAACACACAGAATAAAAGAATGTGACACATCAGGTTCCAATCTTGGGTCTCAGCCCAGAAAAAATTTGAAACCTGAAACAAGTGAAACCCATTAATTTACAATTAAATTTCAAAGGGCTGTTCCCCTAAAATGCCCTCTTCCAACCAAATGATTTGAGCTCAGAGCTGTAAATGCTCTGAACTGTCTTTTGAAGACAAGTGATCTGTTTTGCCTCCAGCCTGTGAAGTGTGGTGGTTTGTAGCCCGGCCTGGGGCTTCCGACTACCTCCGTTTTCAGGCTGAAAATCTTCTAAACTATGAATGGTACGAGTAATGATTCCCATTTGCACAGAAGTTGCAACTGACAGAGCGCTTCCATGTTACTCCCATTTGAGCCTCCAAAGACTCCATGTGAAGGATAAGGCCTTACACAGATGAGGAACACAAGACTTGGGGAGATGGAAGGTTGAGGGATTCGAGCAAGGCACATGGTTTCTAAGGAGCAGATCCAGGACCTGAATCCAGATTTCTTCATTCTCTTCTCAGAGAAGATCAATTAATTACTTTTATCAGTGCAGCCTCCTCAAAATAATTAAAGCTTATGCAGAAGAACAGTTTCATTTTTATAACTGGAAACAAAAATGCTTCAATGGATCATCTTAGGCTACAACTATTCCCCATCTCCCTCCATGGCTCCTCCCCTGTATCCCAGCAGAAAACCATTTCAGAGCTCCACCGTGGTTAGAACAATGTGTGTTCCTCTTCTCACAAGTGAAGACAGTGTTGCGTGGTGGCTCAGATCACAGGGTCAAGTTCTGCCTCCTTTTCAGCTGTGGCCTTGGACAAGTTAGTCAACCAACCTGAAGCTCAACTTCACACAGCTGACCTTGAGGGGACGTGGTGATGACTAAATGACGTAAAGTACCGGAGCGCTTAGCACAGTGTCCAGCACGTACATGCCCCTTAAATGAAGATTGTGCTATAGATAGCTATGCAAAACAAGGGCTGTAGGTCAAGCCCTAGGACTGCAAAGACTCCATTCATTCCGGCAGCTTTGACTGAACATGTGCTCTGTGCCGGGTGCTTCCGTGTCATTACTCATTGACTCCTCACGACAACCCTATGAGGCAGGTGTTATTATTCCCATTACGCACACGGGGAAACTGAGGCTTACTTGCCAGCTACTTTGCTTACATCTGTGTCAGAGCTGGGATATCAGTTCAGCTCTGTGTGACTCTTGTTCCAGTACTCTACTGTGCAGTATGCAGAGATCTGGACAAAGTACATTACAGATTAGGAGTAGTAACAGGAACCCCTGAATTGGGGTGTCTAGGGACTGGACCTGAGCTGTGGCTCTCCCACACTCGCTCTGCAGCTTTGAGCACAGCAGTTCTCTAGGCCTTGGTGGCTTCATCTGTTATCCAAAGAGGTTGGAAAGATCATCTCAAAGATCCTTTCCAGCTCTGGCCTGCTAACAAGGTCCTCAGATTTTAGAAAAGACTCAGGGACATGATGCTGGAACAGAGGAAGCATATCAGTGGCCCCTGAAATTTCAAATCAGTTTTGCCTTTTGAACTCATGCATTTCTGCATGAAATCAGAATCTGCCAGAGGAAAACTCTCTAATTATCCTACAGGGACTAGCTCAGCTAGTAATTACTCATATTATTTTTAATTGTATTTTATAAGGTACCTTTCATCCAAGATCTCAAAGGCCTTCTCAAATGTTCATTAGCTGAGCCCCACCTCCTCCCTGTGTGGATAAGAAAGGCAGAGACTGATTTTAATGTCAGAAGGAAGATGTGGCAGGGAGAGAAAAAGGGACTGAGATCTTAGGAGTAATTTTATCTCTGGGTTTAAAGGAGAGAAGAGCAGAAGTATGCCAGAGAAATGCTCACCTTTGGAAGGAGTTCATGGGATACTTAGTTGAGAGCTGATGATTTTTTTTAAAAAAATCAACTTCTGCCAGGCATGGTGGCTCACACCTGTAATCTCAACACTTTGAGAGGCTGAGGCCGGAGGATGACTTGAGCCCAGGAGTTCGTGCGATCAACTTGAACTCCTGTTTTGTTTTTGTTTTGTAGAGATGTTGCCTAGGACGTAGTGAGACCCCCATCTCTACAAAACAAAAATGAAAACAAAAAATTAGCCAGATGTGGTGGCATGTGCCTATAGTCCCAGCTACTCGGGAGGCTGAGGTGGAAGGATCACCTGAGTCCAGGAGTTGGAGGCTGTTGTGAGCCATGGTGATGCCACTGCACTGCAGCCTGGGGAACAGAATCAGACCCTGACTTTAAAAAAATCAACTTCTGTCTGTAAGTGCTTAAGAGAGGGTCATTTGGTTTGTTGCAGTTCAATTCCATTGGGTCACTGGCTTTATTTCACTTTAGACTTATTCGTCATCAGCTGTCCTCTGAGCATTCAGACCTGTGCTACATAATGAGAAGGATATAAGTGAAACAAGACTGCAGATTTGGACACACTAGTGTAAGCAAAGGCCACAGGAACCTACCAGGAGAGCCTTAATAGGCTGTCTTAAATGAATGGCTGAAACCAAGGCTAAGATGCCCAGCATATGGCCCATGGTTGCCCCAATACTTTCCTAGCAGTAGGTAGAGAAAGAGTAAATCTGGGCACATATGCTAAGTCCAGGAACCTGACTGACAAATGACATCGAAAGATCATTTTGAATAGCTCATTATGCAGGCCACTCCTCTCCTTCACTCCCATCTCCCCTCCACCAAGGACCTAAGGTAATGTTACTAAGTTCTTACCGTTGTCGTTCCAATGAATGAATAGAAGGTGTCGCTATGGAGTCCGAGAAGCTTCCCTTGGGTTGGATGAGGAGTCAACAGTCTTCTCAGCTTGTCTGTGAGTTCCTGGAAGACAGGTCTCTGCCTACCTCCTAACCATTCTTTCCCCAGCACACTAGCTGGGTGTAGGAGGGTGGATGTTCAGGAAATATTTGTTGGCTAAAGGGAAGGATCATAAGGCTGCCACCCTATTTCTGGTCTTATAAGGTGGTCTGAAACAGTCAGGGGAGGATCCTTTCCTTCCTCAGCTTGGAGATGTTTAGATCCAAGGGACAGCCAGGGCCACACAGCTCCAGTGACTTCAGAAGCCAAAGATGGAAGTCATTGCTAAACTAGGTCCCAATGATGCGGTGACTGAGGGCCCTAGGTGAGGTGGTGTGGAAGGCAAGGCAGGTGCTGTGAGGGAGCAAAGAGGAAGACTGTCCTGGATACTGGGTCCTTTAGCAGGAAGGTTGGGGCCAGTGGAGTAGGACTTTCAACTATTTCACTGATGGGGGCACTAAGGGCCCTAGTTCCCTTGTTGGTGCTCTTAGGATAAAACGGCCTAGAGGGATGTGAGTGACAGAGAGAAAGATGCATCCTGGCCTTGCCCCTGAGGAGCCAGTAGTTTTGTTTTGGAGATTAGACTCACAGAAAGCGGTTAGGGCACAATGCAAGAAGGATATTTGCCTCTGACTAAACTAGGAGTTCCCTGTGTGGAGAGAGCAGGTCTTATTCATTGCAGTATTTCTTGTCGGGCCTGACAAAGGCCCGGGCACTTTTTCTGCTCCAGATATACTTAGTGATTAGTTGTCAGGTTGCATAGCCTGAAAAGTTAAGTGTATAAGTCAGAAAAGAAAGGAATCTAGAGGACAAATGCTGGGGAAGGCTTGGAGAAGGAAGAGGAGACACAGATGGGTGCTGAACAAGGGACAAGTGAAAAGCGTAATCCCCACATTGTCAAAGAGCTTTCACATCATAGGAAATTTATGCAGTGAAGACAGCGATGGGAGGGAGCTGAAAGGTTCCAAGTGGCAAAGGAACTGCCTTGTAGTTACCCAGCAAGAGGACTTCTGAGGTTTTTGCCTGTCCAGCATCCATTGCGTTCTCTTCTGGGAGTGCCACCCTGTCTTCACTCTGAGTCCATGCATTTCATTGCACAAGACATCGCCTCTGGACTTTGTGAGTGGGTCCAGGACAGACCTGGCAAGTCAGAGAACTGTACCCTTTACGCCACAGGATTTGTTTAGGGATGAGCAAATGACCCAAGCTGGGCCAGTGAGAACCCTCTCAAGAACTTTTTCTAGAACTCTTGGGGAAAGACACTCCTTTGGAGGTTGCAAAGCTAGAAGACTGTAAGGCTAGAGGTGCTGGTGGTAAATCTGGCCACTGGATGGGGAAAGACTATACAAGGATGACCCTAACATGAAAGAAACCAGAGCTAAGAAAGACCTTTATAAACTCATGATAATTTTTCAGATATATTAGTCAATAGATTTCTTTTTGATTTCCCTGTTGGCTACTTTAAGTTTCTGTCACTTGTAACTAGAAAAATCTTTGCTTATATGCTTAGCTGATAAACGATGCTGCAGACCAGATCCTGGGTCTCTTAGTTCTTTGTCAAGCTCCCTCCTGATGATATTACCCATTCATCATCCATCCATCCATCCATCTGTGTATCCATCTTTCATCCACTCATCCCTTCATCCTACTCATCCATCCATTTACTAAATTATCCTGCCCCTTATCCATCCTTCCATTTATTCATTCATCATCTATCCATCCATCTCATATACATTTAATATATGTAGAAGTTGCTCAATACACATTTTTAATGAATTAATGAATAGCTAATTTGTCATGATTTATTTAATGGCAAAGATGCATCTACCTGCCTTTAATCCTATGTGGAAATTGGTCGACAAGTTATACACTCAGAACTTGGAACTCAGTCAGGAAATCAGTCCCCCAAGGCAATACTGAATTTCATGAGTGTCATCAGCACACAGCCAGACATGAGCTTTCCTTTGTCAAACGTGATTTGGTCATGCTGATGCCACAGCCCAAACGGGAGGGTCTGGAATGTCACTGACAAACATGTGGGTTTTCCTGTTGGAGGTGATGCCGATACTGTGAACTGCCTAGTGACATGAGTAAGAATTGCCAAGGAGGAGTTATTACCTGGTTTGCTCTTTGCACCTCAGTGGCCACATTAGGCACAGAGCTGTCCGTGAACCACAGAGATGAGTGCCAACTCTTTCAGAATGACTGTAACACTTTAGTCAGAGCATGTAGAAATAAACCAGTCACATATTTGAAACTCCTGTGTTTCCAAGGAAAACTGCAACTCCCAGAGAAGAAGGGATATGGCCAAGGGCACAGAAAGGATTACAAGGAAAGACTAGATCTGAACTCCTGACTTCCAGTCTGGCATTTTTCCTACTATGCCACTCTCCATCCTTGGACCACATTCCCAAACAGGTGGAGTATATCTCAAAGGGCTCACTTCCTCTTTGGAAATGTGGTAGGGTAAGCTTCAGGCACTAGACTGTACTTCAAAGATGTTCTTCACATTGCGGTTCTCTGCTTGTGAACCACGTGGCACAATAGGATGCATGAACACCACGGTCACAGGATTGGTAAGACGGAACCTCAGGAGTCACCCTTCCAAACTTCTTTCTGATGTTTGGATTTCCTCTACAGCACCCACTGATCTGCCTGCCAGATTTATAGGTGGCAGAGATGAGGGGGAAAAGAACTGTGCTCTTGGTTGCTTTCTCTCCTGACTCCTCCAGGACATAAATGCATCAGTTGCCTCCTCTCTCCCTCTATAAAATTGTCTGCCTTATTCTTCTTCAATCTTTCCTCTTGGTTAGCAAATATTTTTAGTCTCCTTTTTTACTGTATTTTATTTATTTAAATTTTCAATTCAGGGGTACATGTGCAGGTCTGTTACATATGTACATTGCATGATGCTGAGGTTTGGGCCTCTAATGATCTCATAGCCCCAGTAGCAAACATAATGCCCAACAGGTAGTTTTTCATCCTTATCTTTCTTTCTCCCTTCCCCCTTTTGGAATCCCTGGTGTCTGCTGGTCCCATATTTGTGCTTATGTGTACCCAATGTTTAGCTCTTACTTATAAGTGAGAATATGTTGTTTTTTTTTTTTTTTTAACATCCTTTACTTTATTGAATTCTCTCAACACCTCCAAGAATTAAAAACATTATACTGAGGAGGACATAAATAAGACTGAAGGCATAGCCAACTTATGATCATTTCCGTTTCTGTGATCATTCCCTTAGGATAATGACCTCTAGCTGCATCCATGTGGCTGCAAAGGATATGATGTTATTCTTCTTTATGGCTGCATAGTATTTCAGGTGTGTACGTACCAAATTTTCTTTACCCAGTCCACCACTGATGGGCATCTGGGTTGATTCCATGTCTTTGCTATTGTGAACAGTACTGTGATAAGCATACAGGTCTCCTCTTAAAGCAAACAAATTGATAAACAGTAATTCTTTTGATTTTGCCATGTGTCCAGTTACCTTCTTATCATTCTCATTTTTTTCCACCAAATTTTTGGAAACAGTCACTTTTGCCTGTTGTCCACTTCCTTATGATCTACCTGTTCCTTAAGTTTTGGTAGCTTTCTTTCTCTCAGGGGTTACTAATGACCTCCCCATCGTGAAATCATTTTGTCTTTTTTTTTGAGACAGAATTCTACTCTGTTACCCATCTTGTGAGATCTGTGCACGATCTCGGCTCACTGCAACTTCCACCTCCCGGATCAAGTGATTCTCCTAACTCAGCTTCCCAAGTAGCTAGAATTACAGGTATATGCCATCATGCCCAGCTATATTTTATATTCTCAGTAGAAACAGGCTTTCACCATGTTGGCCAGGCTGATCTCGAACTCTGGGCCTCAAGTGATCCACCCACCTCAGCCTCTCAAAATGCTGGGATTACAGGTGTGAGCCACGGCGCCCAGACCTTTTTGTCTTTTTTCAGCCTTACATTTTCTTGTTGCCTTTGTATTATTTCAGAAGTTGATCATCCAGTACTCAATTCCTCTTGATAGGAAGTTACCCTGATTCTCTTTCTTTGCCTTGGGCTTTGCTTCTGATGACATCTGGGTTTGCTTCCTTGGATCATTTGTTTTAAGTCTCTTCCAGAGACCCTGTCCATCTATTGGTAGATATGTCCAATCTATTCTTAATTGAGCATGAGGTATTGTGCCAGGAACTGGAAAGTTAGAGTGAATCACACATCATTCTTGACCTCAGTGAGCTTGTTGTCTATTGATAGAGACAGCTAAATTCATCCCTATACCATGTGATGCTATATGCTGGAACAGTTACTTCACAGATTCAGAGAAATGCAGAAATGGGAACTAAAAGGGACACAGAGATCTCTAATCCAATTTTACAGAAGAGGAAATTGAGGCACAGAGAGAGGGCATCAGTTGCCTGTGGGCCTACAAAGGATTAGCAGTAGTTAAGAAAAGACCTGAAGTCTCTTCAAATAAATTCTTTAGAGAATGGCCAATGATTACTTTTCTAGTGAAATAAGAAGGTATTGGGGTGCAAAAAAGTGTGTGGAGTTTGCTCTGAACTACAAATACATTTCACTGAGTTCTTTCTGTGACCAAAGACCCATCATCAGACCTGTGTCTTCCTCCAAATACTCCGGTAGGAGGTCATGTGGCAGAGATTCCAGAATTGGGCCCCTCCTTTTTTTTTTTAAATCAAAAGGAAGAGAAACAATACTCACTCAACACTTAATGTGGGCAAGGAGACTAAGGCCCTAAAGTTTGGTGACTCACATCAATTGTAAAGCAAAACCAGGACTGGAACTCAGATTTCCTATTCCTTGCCTCTTATTCCTTTCATGCAATTAAGAGCCATGAGCTGACTGTGTAAGCTGGAATGTTGGGCTAACATCTGCCCAGGGCAGAGGCTGTGAGCCTACTGAGTGTGGCAGCCCCCTGCAGACCCTCTGTGTACATTTGGATAAGGACCTGTTCCAATCTTTACCCCTAGACAGGGCCATTATCATGGGCATGCAACCTGTGATGTTGCATGGGGCCCCATGCTTAGAAGGACCTCGTGGTTGGCTTAATGTTGCCATCTTAATATTCTTGATGATTTGTTAAAACATGAGGTCCCGCAAATTATGTTGCCATTTCTGCTCCCAGATTCTAGCTTTTATTATTGCTACTCAAAGCACTTCCCAGGTCATATGTCTGAATAGTTCAATCCTCTCTGTCCGTATCCCTCTAGGAAGGGCTGTTGGAAAGATCGCCTGAAAGTGAGCTAATGCGAGGCCAGCCAGGTGCCTGTCTAGACTCCTTGGACTACTTCCTGAAAGAGTTTTAGCCTCCAAATGTTATTGGAAAGGGGTCTCAATCCAGACCCCAGGAGAGGGTTCTTGGATCTCACACAGGAAAGAATTTGAGGTGAATCCATAAAGTGAAAGCAAGTTTGTTAAGAAAGTAAAGCAATAGAGAATGGCTACTGCGTAGGCAGAGCAGTGGCAGAGGCCACTCAGCTGCTTATACTTATTGTTACTTCTTGATTATATGCTAAACAAGGGGTGGATTATTCATGAATTTTCTGGGAAGGAGGTGGGTAATTCCCGGAACTGAGAGTTTCCCCCACTTTTAGACCATACAGGGTAACTTTCTGACGTTGCCACATTTGTAAACTGGAATGGTGCTGGTGGCAGTGTCTTTTAGCATGCCAATGCATTATAATTAGCATATAATGAGTAGTGCGGAAAACCAGAGGCCACTTTTATTGCCATCTCTGTTTTGGTGCGTTTTGGCTGGCTTCTTTACTGCAACCTGTTTTTTCAGCAAGGTCTTTATGAGCTGTATCCTGTGCTTACCTGCTATATCATCCTGTGACTATGAATGCTTTAACCTCCTAGAAATGCATCCCAGTAGGTGTCAGCCTTATTTTACCCAGCCCCTATTCAACATGGAGTCACTCTAGTTCAAACGCCTCTGACACCTAGACATTATGAAGCTCTGGATCAGGGTGTAGAGTGTAGACTTCATCTATCTAGCTTCACTAGACCCAGATACCAAGCCATCTATCACTTCAGTCCTTTTCTCTGGTTTAAGAGCTTGTGGCTCCCAGCCTACAGGACAGTGCAGCCTCCAAAGCTGGTGTCCAATGTGGTTTCAATCTACCGTTGCAGCATTTTCTCTCAGTGCTCACATATAGAGTCTCTTCTCTGACCACAGTGTCTTTTTTTCTTTTCCAAGCTCCACCTTAGACACTGTGACCTCTGCAGCTTTCTTTTTCCATGCTGGTGCACCATCCCCATCCTTCTCACCAGTTGATATTTGTCCTGTCCTTCAAGGCCCTGCTATAGTCTCATTTCCTCTGGAAAGGGCCTTCTGTGACCATCCTTTCTATATCCTCTCTCCCAACAAGGCTGCACACTTATTGAAGACAGAGCCAGTGTCCCACCTCTGTACCCACCCCTTCAAGCCACACATCCAGCAGTGGTCAGTGAATAGTTTCTAGTGCCTACTCACTGGAGGGGAAAAGGCAGAAACCCCATTTCCTGCTTGGTTACATGCTTCCAGACCCAGCTCGCCTGCTGTTGGGAGGGTGAGTCAGGGAGGGCCTTGTCAAACCTGTTTCCCCAGCTAAGACTCTGGGATCAGGCCTATTTCTATTTCCCAGGGGATCATGGGGGATGTTGGTTGGCCAAAACATTCAGAGAAGGGAGGCAGGTTCCCTAACAAGAGTAAAAGTATGTGTGGATGCCAGGGATAGAATTTCCAGGCTCCAAGAAGGATGATTACTGTTCTCTGGCTGACTAGACTCTATTCAGTTTGGATACCACATAAGTAAATTAAAAGTAGGAGGTAGGAGGGGTATCAGAGAGAGGAGAGAGAGGGAAGTCATGCTAAACAGGAAGTGCCTATAGGAACTTGGAGTTAATGAGCTGAAGAAAGCTTGGGAGAAGAGAAAATCCTTTAATGTCTTAGACAAGGTGATCCATGTCTTTAAGACTGTTGAAGTCTGCCTGGACAAGCAGAAGTGGATGAGTTTTGTGTGGTCTCTCAGGTCCAAAGTTGGACCAAGGCAGCAAAGTTACAGGAAACAGAGTTCTGCTCCCGCAGGACTGCTGAACCTGGAAGAGTACCAAGAAGGAAGGAATGCTGGCCAAGTGAAGGTTCCAACCACAACTGTTCCTGCAACACAGCCTTCAATTCTGTTTCTCTGCATGATTCTCTCACTCCATTTCTCAAAGCCATCTTTAAAACTGCATCTTCCTCCTTAAGCCCCAGTGTAAATGCACCAACCATGTTCCACCGCCATGGCCCCCATTCTGGTTCTGTCAGCTCTGGCAGCAGTCTCCAACAGTCTAAGCAGTGCTCCAGCCTGCCACCTAGAATCCCACCAATCATCTGCCACCTAGAATCCCACCAATCATCTGCCACCTAGAATCCCACCAATCATCTGCCACCTAGAATCCCACCAATCATCTGCCACCTAGAATCCCACCAATCATCTGCCACCTAGAATCCCACCAATCATCTGCCACCTAGAATCCCACCAATCATCTGCCACCTAGAATCCC
>PVKV010029069.1:0-24115 GCA_004027835.1 Alouatta palliata | reverse complement strand
CACCTGCACCTCACCTGCACCTGCACCTCACCTGCACCCGCACCTGCACCTCACCTGCACATAGCCTTCTTCCCTATGTGTCATTGGATTTAGTGCCTACCCTAATCTACTATGACCTCTTCATAAACTGAATACTTCTGCAAGGACCCTATTTCCAAATAAGGTCACATTCACAAGTGCTAGGTGACCGGTCTCTAACATATCCTTTAGGAGTGTTGGATACAGTGAGTTCTAAATTTCTCTTCAAAGAATCAGTATGTCAGTATGTTCGGTTCTTTGTCCTCCATTTTAAAGTTTAACTTCCTTGTAGTTTCAGTAAACAACCTTTTCTACCAGTTCTAATCAGTAGTTCACATCTGTTCCCCTGGTCCCCTGCTCCATCCTGACTCATCCCCGTCACCTGCTCTGGTCACCTGCTCCATCCTGACTCATCCCCAGTAACCTGCTCTGACCTGAGCCACCTTTAGTTACCTGTTTCGTACTGTTTTTCTCGCCAAACGACTCACCTGCCACTCTGGCTCATACCCCTGCTGTCCTTAAAAGAGCCAGTTGGAATTAGCTTAGACTAATCCTGGCTAATAGGGGAACAACACAGCAGTAGGGGCTGTGTCAGGGATAAGAACCTCTTCCCTTCCCCTGTTCAGGTGCACGCTCACCATTGCTCTATCCATGAGATGCAGCCATCTATAGAAGTAAATTCCCTTGCTGAGAGAATTTATATTCAAGTGTTATTTCTTTTGCAGCATCGACATTTCACATATAACGGGAGGACAAAATTCAACTCACAACAGAGGGTTCTCAGGCAGAGTCCAAGGCTTTTTATAAGAAGCCAGGGTGTGTGATAAGAGTGAGATTAAGCAGTGGAAATCAACTTTAAGGACCCTTAAGAGAAGTTACTAGTTGCCCCTGTGTGCTTATTTTAGACCACCTCACTGTTTGTATTCTGTATTTTATATACATTCCCAGAAGTACCATTGCTTTAATTCACTTGGATATTTTAATTACAGGTTCTGTATTTCTAAAAAACCAAAATTGAGCATTAGGAGGGGATAGTGAAACAGAAAATGGACTTGAGAATCCCTCAGACCTAGTTTGGAACACCCACTCTAGATAAAACACTTTACTAGTGACCTCAGGCGGATGACTTATTCTCTAGACATTAAGACTTACAAATCAAGATTGTGAGGCCGGGTGCAGTGGCTCACAGCTGTAATCCTAGCACTTTGGGAGGCCAAGGCGGGCAGATCACCTGAGGTCAGAGTTCAAGACCAGCCTGGCCAACCTGGTGGAATACGGTCTCTAGTAAAAATATAGAAAAATTAGCTGGGCATGGTGGCAGGTGCTGTAATCCCAGCTACTTGAAAGACTGAGGCAGGAGAATTGCTTGAACCTGGGAGGTAGAGGTTGCAGTGAGCCAAGATTGTGCCACTGCACTCCAGCTGAGCATCAAGAATAAAATTTCACCTTAAAAAAAGAGAAAAGACTGTGAGGATTAATTGGAGATCAAATGTGAATATATATAAAATGCCAAGCATAGTACATGGCATATAACATCTTTTCAATTCACTTACAAATGATAGTATTTTTCCATGCTTTTTTTCCCCATATCTTTTATTGGCTGAGATTTGTCAGGATCAGTCACACTTTTGTTTTTGAGATAGAGTCTTGCTCTGTCACCCAGGCTGAAGTGCAATGGCATGATCTTGGCTCACTGCAACCTCTGCTTTCCAGGTTCAAGCAATTCTCCTGTCTTAGCCTTCTGAGTAGCTGGAACTACAGGTGTGCACCACCACGTTCAGCTAACTTTTGTAGTTTTAGTAGAGACAGGGTTTCTCCATGTTGGCCTGGCTGGTTTTTAACTCCTGACCTCAAGCAATCCTCCCACCTCAGGCTCCCAAAATGCTGAAATTACAGGTGTGAGGCACTGCACTCAGCCATTCATGCTTTTCAAAACCAGGCTACAATTTCCTTGAATTGAGACCTGAGTGAAACTGACATAGGGCCCTAATTCCCGTGCAATGTCTTGATCGTGAGTTTTGTGCACTATTAAGAGTCTGCAATCTACGAAGCCTTTTAGGCGACCTTCATCTCTGGCTGGAATTCCTCCCGCTGCGTCAGGTCACTGAGCTGACTCTCCCCGGTCATTTGAAAGGCATTTTCCCAGATAACCTGGCTCTGCCTTGCTCAATTGCCTGAGCTCTGCCCTCCTCTCCATCTCATTGGGCAGTAAATCCTCTAGACTTCTGAAGTTCAGAGACACCATTCAGGTCAGAATCATATCTTCATCAGTTTAGCTGACTGTGAAACCGGCATGAAAATACCTATGGATAGAATCTCAAGGAGAGTGGAATGAGAACACAGCTGCAAGTGGCTCCCCAATGGCCAGCACACAGAAGGTGGTCTTCACTGTGAACTGCCTCTCCTATTAAGTCTGGACCACAGTGTTTAATTCAAAGACTGGACAGAACCGACATGTGCTAGCCTTAACGTTGGGACTCCTAGAGTTTTGAAGTTTGCTACTTCCTAACAATGAGGTTTGTGGGGAAGGGACCAAGTGCAAAGAGCTTTCCCCATTTTGCAGATTAACACAGGGACGAACTTTCCTTTGCTTACTAGTGGGGCTGTTGAAGAGATAAGAGGAATGTCAAAGCACTTGGCAGATGGCACAGACCTGGGTAATGTCAAAGAGTCATTGATATCTGTTCAGCTCCTTGATGGCACAGATGAGACCTCCGAGGCTCAGAGAGGCTGGGGCTTCACTGGGGTCACAGCACCATGAACAGCAAGACCAGGACTTGACCCAGGCCCATGGGATTCTGAAGCCTGTGATGAATTGCATCCCTCATGCCTCATTGGCACTGGCTCACAAGGGCTCCAGGCTGTGTTAAAGGGTCCCTATCCTATTGCTGGGGTCCTCCAAGGCCAGAGTCCTCCAGGGAAGCCAACATTAATTTTTTTTGGGGGGGGATGGGAGTCTCGCTTTGTCTCCCAGGCTGCAGTGCAGTGGCATGATATTGGCTCACTGCAACCTCCGCTTCCTGGATTCAAGCAATTCTCCTGACTTGGCCTCCCGAGTAGCTGGGATTACAGGCATACACCACCACACCTGGCTAATGTTTGTATTTTTACTAGAGATGGGGTTTCACCATGTTGGCCAGGCTGGTCTCAAACTCCTGACCTCAGGAGATCCGTCCATCCAGGCCTCCCAAAGTGCTGGGATTACAGGAGCGAATCACCGCACCTGGCCTTTAAATATCTTTTGAATGTTTACCCTGCTGTGGTCTTAGTCCAGGCACCCTCCATCCTCAGCCAGCTGGGGCTGGGGTTTGCTGCTGTTTTGTGGTCTGAGGAGGAGTAAGGAGGATGCACTGTAGTCATGTTAATTTGTATAATCTTGCACCGGAAACGTCTGGGCTCGCCCACAGATGGTGTCTACAGGGAGAGTGGTGATTCCTTGCCCAATATTTAACATACATGGCCGGGGACTATTCTGATTCAGCCTGGGACTCTAGAGCCAGATTGTTTTTATAGAACCCCGGCCCTGCCACCTCGTGGCTGTGTGTCTTCAATCCACTCTGGGCCTGTATTCCCTAACATGTAAAATGGTGGGGGAATACACTAACTCAGAGAATGGATGCACAGACTAAATTGCATAGAGTGAAAACCCAATAAAAGGGAGCTCTCATGACCATCTATGCCATGCCTGCCACGGCCCACTGGATGCATTGGAGAGAACCCTCAAGGCCACCCACTTGTGCAAAACACTCCTTCCTACACATCTGAAAGCTCATGCCACCAGGGTGTGAGCTCCATGAGAGCAGGGGCCTTGCCCCCAGCAGTATCCCCTGTACCTGACCCCAGGGAGATGCTGGATAAACATCTGCCAAACATTTGATGAAGCACAGCTAGGAGAAAAAGCCCGGGACCTACCAGATGGGAGATTAGAGTTCAAGTCCTTCATAGTGCAAGACCTTGAGAATACGAATGGTATTTCTTTTAGGGAAACGTGATCAGTAAGGACTAAAGCACCAGCTCTCAGTTGGGGGTGATTTTGCTTGCCAAGGAACATTTGGCAATATGTGGAGACATTTTTGGTTGTCACTCTATGAAGGTGTTACTGGTATCTAGTGGGTAGAGGGCAGAGATTCTACAAATATCCTGCAATGCACAGGATGGCCCTCACAACCAAAAATGATGTCCACAGTCAGTGCCAAGGTTGAGAAACCCTAGATTAAAGGAGCATGATCTAAAACCATAAGGTGACATACAAATGATGATTATTAGCCGTATTAACAGTATTATTAGGGGCAATTAGATGCAATAATAGATTTTTTAAATGTGATATTTTCAAGGGCTCCAGAGGTAGCTTTTATATGATTTTAAATCTGTTTTTGTTTCTTCAAGAGATAGCAAGGATAGAAAATGCCCCTGAAATTCCTTTCTCATCAGGAGCTTCTTCTTCTGCAAAACTTCATCAAATGCTATTGAAAAGCCCTCTTGGAAAAATCAGCCCTGCTCAGATCTTTGACCAAAAATAGGAGGACGAACTCCCCAGCGCATTTCTCAACCCCCTGGAAGTCTCAGCCCTGACCAGCCCTGGAAGCAGACGCTCTACCTGGCTCAGTGGCCTTTTGCCAGCTGAGACAATTAGCCAATAATAAGCTGCATTTCCAGAAAATGAGGCAGTGCCAATTTTAATTTTGCTCTCTGTTTAGAAACAAAGGTCCAGAGAGGTTAGCCCCAGGGCACCTCCTCCTGTCCCCATGGTGGCTGGTGTGTGTCTGCTTCACCGCACATGCCACACTGTTTGGTAATTGTCCCACTGCAGGCGATGGGCATCCTGAGGACACAGGTCCTGAAGACTCACTTCTGTGTGAGGCCAAGTCTAGGCTTATGACTGAGCTGTCAAATGACTGAATGCATTTGTCCTGCAGGGCTGACACAGTTGATGCCCTGCTCATGTCCTCTCAGCTCCCACTTGCGGATTCATGCAGATGATGGCTTCCTTACCACAGTGGGAGTTGCAGGAACCATCTCTCTGCCCAAGAGCTTTCTCTAGCTGAGGAAGCACATTTGCCCTATGCAAGAGGAAGCCAGCTGTGCAGGGAAGTTAAGGCCCCCGGAAGAATCCTGCAGCCAGGATTCTTCAGTAGGCTTTTACTAAAACCATGTCTAGCAGGAATGCATCTTCAAGACAATTTCATTGTAGGAGTTGCAGGTGAATACTAAGGGCAAGGGATCCAGAGCTGGAAGCGTTTGCAGCTTTAGAAATGGTCCCTGAGACTCAACTCAGAACCCACTAGAGGGTGCACCACTTAGACACCCTTCTGTCCTGCAGAAGATTCCAAACTGTCCAGCATCAGAGTGGCTTGCAGGACATGTTACAATGCAGATCCCCACACTTACTCCCTGAGGTTCTGGTTGGGAAGGAATGGATTAGGGAGCTGTATTGGCTGTATTAGTTTCTCAGCGTGGCCATAACTAGGTACCACCAACTGGGTTGCTTTGAACAACAGAAATATATTCCCCATAGTTCTAGAGGATGGAGTCTGAAATCAAGGTGTGGGCAGGGTTGGCTCCTTCTGCGGGCTCTGAGGGAGAATCCGATCCAGTCCTCCCTCCCGGCTCTGGATGGCAGCCAACGCTGGGCGCTCCTCGACATGCAGTCGCATCACTGTAATCTTCCCACGGCCTTCTCCCCGTGCCTGCACCTCTTCTCTTGTCAGGACAGACACCAGTCATGTTGCATTAGGTGCCCACCCTACTCCAGTCTGACCTCATCATAACTCATGACATCTGCAACCACCCTGTTTCCAAATAAGGTCACAGTCTGAAGTAGTGGGGCTTAGGACTTGAATGTGCCTTTGAGGGACATCATGCAACCTGCAGCAGGTAGGTCACCTCTAGATGCTAACAGGCCCTCAGGTGATTCTGACTGCCCCTTCGGGACTGTGGCCCTCCTGTGGGATTTACCTTTGCAGCCCCCATCATGCCGGGAGCCTGCACAGCCCTGCACATAATACAGGAGCAGTTGGTGTCAGGCTGATGGCCAGGTGCAGCGTCTCTAGACGCTATCAGGCCCCCAGGCGATTCTTATTGCCCCCTCCCCCACAGGACTGTGGCCCCACTGCATGATGTGTGATTTACATTTGCAGCCCCCACCATGCAGGGAACCTGCACCCCCTGCACATTCTGAAGGAGCAGTCGGTGTTAGGCTGATACCCAGGTCCGCGGAGATTGAAAAAAAGCAGAACTGCTGGGGACCAGGGACATGGTCCAGGTAGAGCATGATGACAAGCCTGGCTTGGTGCTTGGCTCCCCCGGACCAGCCCCCAACTGCTGAAGTGGGGAAGAAGGTGCTTGATTTAATTTTCCAGCTACTAAAGTGCCAGCCCAGCAGGTGCCTCTAACATGGGATTGCAGAAAGAAGTGGAGGATAAACAGGTCTCACTTTTTTCTTGGTTTAAAGGAAAAATGCTTGGTTTGGGGCAATCATGCATCGTGAATCAATTTCTCATAGGCATTTTTTACTGCTGAGAAACTGCAGCAGGGAGGGCTGTGGGTGGATGGAGTATGGCTCTTCCCATGAGATGAGGGGGGCATGGGGTTGGCTGATGCTCACACAGCATCTTGGGGGACACAGCCAAGCTCTCTCATCTGGACACCTTTATGTGGCAGTAAGGCTGCACGCCTGCTGTGACAGGAAGCCTATCAGCCATGAGGGCCACGGAGGAAGCACTTAGGTGAGCAGAGACAGGATGAAGAAGAAGGAACCGCAGCTCAGACCCCAGCCAACAGCTTCGTCAACGGCCATGCTCTCCCTGGCTCCACACCGTCAGAAACACAAGACGCCTGCCCTCTTTCTTTATATTGCCGACTCCTGTAAACTATGCCAGCCTCACTTCCAGTTCCTGATGACAAATCCATAGGTGACTACACTTCCCTCATCAATTCACATTCCACGTGAGAAAGAAAACATTACTCGGATGAAGTTCCTATATAGTGAAGTTTCTGCTAAAAGCAGCCAGATGCAACTCCTAAATGACACAGGGAAGGATGTCTGATTCTTCCTTTTAAAAGGAAGAATCCAAATTGAAGCACATTCTGGCACACAGCAAAAGGTGAAACGCGACTGCTGTCTGCTTGGGTTCCGCACAGCTTAGCTTTTCGCAGGCTCACGTTTGCCAGCAGCTGCTCTCATGGCCCATACACAAAGAATGAAGGCTGCCTGAGCCTAAGATCCCTGATGCTCTTTGAGCAGAAGTTCCTAGGTCTGGGTTTCTAAGGCTGGGGGAGGGGCCATGAGCCTCAGAGCAGGCAGGACAGCAGGGATATTGGGATAAACTCCGAACCCACTCACGACGTCAACCCCCCACTTCCCCAGGTATGATGGGCTGTGGTTGCAGAGGCCCTTCCTGTGCTGTTGACTGGAGCTGGGAGCCCCCAGCATGAGGTCTCCTAGCAGGTGAGGCTTGCTGCCCAAGCCTGGTGTGTGTGTCTGTGCTGATCTGGGTACCCATTGGCTCCCAGAGCTATAGCCACCCAGGATCAGTGACAGGCTGCTGCCTCCTTTGCCTCCCCAGCATCGACTGGGACTGGGGCCCTGGCCTGCCCACTGGATCACGGCTGGAACCCAAACACCCATCCCTGCCCATGCCTCACCTCTCCCGACTCTCCACGCTCTGGTAATCCAAGCCTCCTAACCTGCGTCGGCAATGCCATCTTCCTTCTCTGTGCACTGTTCCCACTCCAGGAATGCCACATCTTCCCCTACATGTCCGTTAGGACTCAGCCCCGCACCGCACCTAGAGAACTTCCCCAACCACCCAGGCTGAGCTGGGTGTCTGCTCTGACATGCACTGCCCTGGGCTGCCCTTGGCCTTAGCACGTGTCCCCTGTGCTGCTATCATCTGCTGAAAGCCAAAACAGCTGAATACTGTGGGTTGCATAAGGGCCAGCAATCAATGAATTTTTGAGTCGATGAATATTTGACTCTCCTGGAGGGCAGAAAGCATCTCTGATTTGCCTCTGCCAACCCAAAGCCTGGCTCAGTGTGGGTCAAATGGGGCTCACGGGCTGCCCCTGCTGGAGCCGCAGCTCTGACAAGTCAGCCACACCCACAAATCCCCTAGATACTAATATTGACTGGAACCAAGCCTGAGGTGTCTGCCTGCTTTGCTGATCAGCCCCTCAGAGGACAGTCCCGTGGTCAGGGCACACCCCACCTAGACCCTCCCAGACTCCCTGTGTCTCTTTTCCCATCGAGGGCTGCTGAGGTTCCAGCACCCCCCATCCACCTTACCCAAGTAAATATTAAAAACAATAGTCATTACTTCCCGTGTTGAGAACCCCTTCCATACCAGGTGCCATGAGACAACAGCCTCATTTAACCCTCACAGCCCCGCGTGTCAAGGAAGCCTCTCCACTGTCCTGACACTGACAAGGAGGCTCAGGCAGGGTAAGGCCATTCTGCTGTGGCAGAGCCAGGACTTGGCTGCAGGCAACTTTACTCCATGCTCTTATTCCTCATCACAGGGAGCCCGCCTTTCTGCCTGTGTTCCTGTGTGCCCGCTCAAGGCTGCTTCGGCCTCCCCTTTCTCATGGGATCTCCCAGAGATGGGCTCAGGTCATACAGCAGAGGCAGGATTAGAACACAGCCCTGTCCAATTCAAAATCCAGAAGTTTCATCCGCACCAGGGCCCTGTCTCTCACCCCAGTGATACCTTCCTTTTCGTTGTCAAGGCTGGTTTGTGGGGCAGAGACTGTGATTCTGCCAGGGGGACCTTGGGTCACTGAAGATGGGCCTTGTCCAAGGGGTATAGTGTAAAGGACTTACTTCTCTCTGTTGAATATGATGAATTCCTTCCGGACAGTCTCCAAACACTGCTGCAAGTGTCCGTTCTGTCAAAGAGCAGAGAGAGGGGACTAAATGATGAAGCATGGTACAGGGAGACACGGGAATGGAGCATTGGAGGACAGCAGATTGTTCTAGATGGAAACCTGAGATGCTTGGGACCGGGACAAGACAAGTTAAGTGTCTGGGTCAGGCCCTGACTGCTGCGTGGTTGTGTCCAAGGGTAACCTGGTGGACAAAGATGCTCTTCTCCATTTTAAGTCATTAAATTGAACTGAAAAGCCATGTGAGAATGGAGTATGGGTTGAAATTCATGAGCTTGTTTTCCTGATCACTTAAGGCCCACGTAACAGGCATGGAAACCAGAAATTCACAATCATCATGCCAGGGGCAAAACTTTTACTAGACTTTTATAGTGGAGGGGGGTGTTATGTGTTGAATTGTGTCCTCTGAAAGGTACCTTAAGTCCCCAGTACTTATTAATATGACCTTATTTGTAAATAGAACCTTTGCAGATGTAATCCAGTTGCAATAAAGCCACAGTGAATTAGGTAGGCCCTAAGCCCAATGACTAAGGTCCTTATGTAAAGTCCATGTGAAGACACGTGAAGACACGGAGAATGAGGCCATGCGGCAAAGGAGGGGGACACTGGATCCATGCAGCTGTGAGCCAGCAAAGGTCCAGGGGGCCGGCTGCCAGTGAGGCCCCGGGGAGCCAAGGGCGGCCCCTCCCTTACAGCCTTTGGAGAGACCCTGACTGTGCGGAGACCTTGATTTTGCATTTCTGGCCTCTAGAACTGTGAGAGAATAAATGTGGGTTGTTTTAAGCCACCCAGCTTGTGGTAGCCCCAGGAAACGAATACAGAGTGCCCAGGACCCACAGAGGACATCGTGCAGCCCTGGGGGCCTCCGTGGTACAAAATATTTCTCCAGGGTGCAGCGGGACTGCTGAGTCCCTCCCCATGCCTTAGAGCTACACACTCTTCCTGCTGTAGGAATAGCGCTCGAGGAATGCCAGGAGTGTGACTGCCTTACTCCACTCTTTCCCCATACTTGTTTGACGGTGGCATTTTATTTACTGCAAAATAAGGTAATTGGAAGGGAGAAGTGAAATGTGCCCTTTTTGCTAAAAAGTATCCTGGCTCAATCACTTCCCTGTGAGCCCAGGATTCCTCTCCTGGAATGGCTCCCATGAAGCACTCACCAGCGGGTAGCTGTCCTTTGTGCCATCCCTGGATCTGTTCTTTGCCAACCGCTTCTTCTTTTTGTGAAGTGGCTTGGATTCTAGAATCATTTCTTCAAGTTCAAATGTGGGATCACAGTTCAACCTCCCCTTCTAAAGGGCAGTAGAAAAGAAAACATGGTCTGTCTGCGTTCCACCGATCACTGAATTTTCATTCATTCATTCAACAAGTAATGATTCATTACCACTGTGGGATACATGGGTTACGTTTGTGTCTGTTTTCTGATGATGAAAAGCAACATGTTCTCACTGTATACATCATTTATTTGCACACATGGTCCCCCTGGGGCAACCCTGCTCCTGTTAGCATCCAGGTATTTCCTTAGGGCCCTTTCAGTGCCTGTTTTTTTAAATATAAGGTTCAGTTCAGTTTTTAAATATGATTTTTTCACTTACTATTTTATTCTATGCACATTGTCCTGTCATTACTATCTTTTTTACAAAAATCATTCTAAATAACTTAAAAATACGATTTCAGCTGAAAATCTGCCTAACTTCCTGCCCTGGTTCCCTGCTTCCCCTGCAGCTGGAGTCAGCTGACCCTCAGGCCTGGCCCTTTTCCTGGCCAGGGGCTCCTCTCGCCTTGGTCAGGAGGAATTTTGGTCTCCTTGACTTCCAGGCCTTAGACCCCAGATTCCTGGTAGCACTTTCATTCCAGAGCTCTAGTTCAGGAATGTCACTGTGTTACTTGTGGGTTGATGGAGTGGAGTCCTATGTCCTTTGCCCCTTGCTTTCTCAGTCATAGAGGCTGGGCCTCATCCTTTCTGTTGTGATCTGCTGTGGTTCCTGGTGCCAATGGCCTCTCCCTTCCCCTGCCTGGCACTGGGCTTTGCCCATCATCACCAACTCCTGGAACTCAACTATAATCCTCTTCCCTGAGTTCACACATCTGTCCTCCAGAAGTTGCCTTCCTCTAAGGAGCAAGTTGAATCTCAGGCCCAGGTGTCTCCAGAGGTGTTTTACCCGCCATTAATTAATTAATTCATAAAATGCAGGCTCTGCCCTGTTTTACCTGCCACTCATTCATTCATTCATTCATAAAAATGCAGGCTCTGGATCTAGACCATCTGAATTCAAGCTCTGTCAATTTCTCACTGGGAAATCTTGGGCAAGTTACCTAACCTTGCTGAGAATGCCATTGACGGGATCCACTGCCCAGGACTGGTGTGAAGCTGACATAAGGTACACAGTTATCAGAACTGTGCCAGGTACACAGGGCATGCTCAGTCATACTGGCTATCATCATTCCTTCATTCACATAACAGACACTTAGGCCTTCTACTGCCTTCTATCGTCACCCATTGCTCTGGGGTCTGGCTGAGGCAGAGGCCAGCCAACACTCCTGGGCCCCCACCCTCCGAAGCTCCCAGCAGGATGGCAGGTGCGCTGTGACAGAGTGTTCTGGCCACTGATGTATCCCTAGGTACCCGTGCAGAGTTTCGGGAGAGACTGAGGCCTGCTCTGTGCAGCGAGGTGGTGGCTCTGGCTAGGAATGCCCCAGAGGAGGCCAAGCTTGGGCTTGTCTTTGATTCAGAAGGTGACATAATATGCATGTCCCCTGCAAATGTCATGTTGCGATGTAATTCCCAGTTTGGCCTGGTGGGAGGTGTGTGGTTCATGAGGGCAGATCCTTCACGGTTTGGTGCTGTCCTCACAATAGTGAGTGGGCTCTCGTGAGAGATCTGGTAGTTTAAGAGTGTGTGGCACCCCCACCCCCACTGCTGTTCCTGCTTCACTTTCCGCCCTGATTGGAAGCTCCCCGAGACCTCCCCCTTCCCAGAAGCCAAGCAGATGCAGGTGCTATGCGTCCTGTGCAGCCGGCAGGACTGTAAGCCAATTAAGCCTCTCTTCTTTATAAATTACTCAGCCTCGGTTATTCCTTTATAACAATGCAAGAATGGCCTAATACAGAAGGCTTTTGCTGACACTTGCAACTGACCCAGTCCTTGCTTTATGCTGTCTGGAAGGAGGGGTAGGAGGCTGCCTTGTGGACAAGGAGAGGAAGGGATCCCCAGAAGAGGAAGTGGCCCGTGCACGGGTTCCAGCTAGAAGACAGCACAGCCAGAGGAGAGGCTACGTGGGGCCCTGTAGGTGAGTGTGCGGTGGGGGCTCACGCATGTGTGTTTGTATGGGAGTGTGCGTGTGTGTATGGGAGTGTGCATGTGTGTGAAGGTGTGTGTGTGGGTGAGTGTATATGTAAATGCATGTGTTTGTGTAGGATGAGTGTATGTGTGTGAGACATACATCAAGTGAGGGGGCAAGTGTGCATATGCATGTGTGTGGGAATGAGTATGCATGTGTGTTTGTGTGTGGGTGTGCGAATGTGCCTCAGTGTGTGGGTGTGTGCAGGAGAGGGGCTGGGGAGAAGCGGCAGGCCAGCGGGCTTCAAAGGCAGGCACCTGCCAACAGGCTCATGCACACAATATGGCGAAGCCACAGGCTGGCCCCAGGTGCCCTCCAGGGCATCCCAGCACACAGCCTCGGGGAAGGCTCAGACACCACGGGGGGAGCGTTAATTAGGCAATTTGTGCCTGATGTGCACGACTGCATCGACAGTGCTTCGTCACTCTCACCCTGAGTTTGGCAGATCAGAGCCCGTGGAGAAGGCACGTACATTTCTCTGGACTGTCCAAAATGTGTGTTCAGAAGGAAGTCAGCTAGGGGAACGCGCGCAGAGCTGAGGCTTTGGAAGCCTCTGGGCACTTCTCCCCAGCTCTGTGAGGGTCCTGGTTTCTCATTTGACCTGTGAAGAATTGGGGTGCAGCCATCTAAGGTCACAGAGATGGCAGAGGGGACCCAAACCTCTACTCCCGGCTCAGCAGAACCTGCAGGTCTCCTTCTGAGGGTTCGGCTCCGTGGTTTATTTTCTATGTCTTTGGAGGTTTATTGGCTTATGGTTCCACAAAACCCTAGCCCTGTGGTTGTCAAGTGGGGACAACTTTATCCACAGGGGATGCTTGGCAATGTCTGGAGACATTTTTTGGTGGTCACAACAGAGGGGAGGCTATCGGCATCTCACGGGTAGAGTCCTGGGGTGCTGGTAAACACCCAGCAAGGCACACGGCAGCCCCTATCCCGAAGAATGATCCCTCCCCAAAGGTCTATCCACAGTGGAGGCTCCCCATTGTTGTCTGTAGCTCCTTGGCAGCTGGCCCTGGGGTTGTTTTCTTGCCAGGGGTTCAGCTCTTGTGAAGTACAGTGCTCGTGGTGCAGGTGCTTGGTGGACACAGAATGTTGACAGTGAGGTCTGCGCTTTCACCCAAAGCTGACTTTCTCATTGGCCAGTGGAATAGGGTGGGAAATGGGATGGAGACTGCCTGCCTCCAGCATTGACACATTGCCCTCGCAGCTGACCCTGCTGGCCCCAAGGCACACCTGCCCACCCACAGACACACAGGCACACATGCAGGTACACACACAGACATACGTAGGTACACATAGACAAACACACAGATACACAGGCACACAGACACAAAAACACAGGCACACATGCAGGTACACACAGACATAGACATTCGTAGGTACACATAGACATACAGATACACAGGCACACACGCAGGTACACACACAGACATACATAGGTACACACAGACATACACAGATACACAGGCACGCAGACACAAAAACACAGGCACACACACAGATACACAGGCACACACACAGGCATGCACACAGACATACATAGGTACACACAGACACACAGATACACAGGCACACACGCAGGTACACACAGACATACATAGGTACACACAGACACACAGATACACAGGCACACAGACACAAAAACACAGGCACACACACAGGCATGCACACAGACATCATAGGTACACACAGACACACAGATACACAGGCACACAGACACAAAAATAGGCACACACACACAGATGCACACACACACAGGCATGCACACAGACACAGACATACGTAGGTACACGTAGACACACACAGATACACAGGAACACACACAGGGACACACGCAGACATACATAGGTACACAGAGACAGATACACAGGCACACAGACACAAAAACACAGGCACACACACAGATACACAGGCACACACGCAGGTACACACAGACATACATAGGTACACACAGACACACAGATACACAGGTACACAGACACAAAAACAGGCACACACACAGATGCACAGACACACACACAGCCATGCACACACACAGCCATGCACACAGACACAGACATACAAATACACACAGGTACACACAAATGTACTGGCATGCACACGCAGACACACACAGAAGCACAGGCATACACACAGACACACTTCCATACAGACATACATAGAAACACACAGAGCTCCTAGTTGGCCAAGTGAAACCCTAAAACATTTATATTGGGAGAACAGCAGACAGCCCTACCTAAACAGCTGCTCTGTGCTAAGCCTGCCCTGGACACTTTGTCCCAATGGCCTATCTGTTTCCACAGGAGTCCGAGAGGTGTCTGAAGAGCCAGGGAGCCTTCTGAACTCAGAGGCAGCACCATGTCCACCCTGAGGTCAAGGAAGCCTTCCAGCCGGGCAGACTCCCTAAGGTCAGGCAGGCCTGGGCAGGTAGAAAGAGGTCTAGGCAGTGGGAATGGCATGAGCCCACAGGGACGCAGCACTGTGTGACCTGCCATTACGCAGCCTGTCTGGAGCGCTGCCTGGGAGGGAAGCAGGGAGAAAGGTGGGCTCAGAGGAAAGCAGGGCCAGCCCCGGACAGGGTGTGCCGGCCAAGCAGGTGGGGATGCAGCATTGCTCACAGGGAGAGGACAGGAACAGACTAGCGTCAGCCAGGCTTGGCTTTGGTTGGATTCACTAGTGAGCCCTGGGCAGGACGAGGGGAGGGTCTGTGTTCAGAAATGCACATGTGAGCTGCTAACACCGTGTAGAGGGCCTGGAAGCCTGGCACTCTTGGAGAAGCTGATGTGGGGAAACATTATTTTTGCACCAAAAGGAGTGACGGTAATCTGACATGAACACCAGCCGGGGACATCTGAGGCTGCCCAGGAACCAGCCTTGTGGCCCCAAAAAGTCTCTTGCCTTCCTCGCTGGAGTCTCCACCTCCATTCAGACAATACGCAGCTGGAATAGGTGATGACAGAGACCAAATCCTGTGGTCTCTTTTCTGCTCACACACTGCCACCGGGCAGGGCAATCGCAGGTGAGCAGGTGGGGTGTGCTCTCCTAGGTCACAGAGGACAGAGGCGGCTGAGCTGGAAGGTCACCCAGGATTTTCATCCCAAATGTCTCTATTCCTCAGGTGCTCTCTGCAATTCCCTCCAAGAGAAACGCCACTGCTCTGCAGGAAGGGGCCACAGGAGGCTTCCAGGCAGGTCCAAACTTTCAGCGTCTCTCCTGGAGGACCCAGGGGCCTCCAGCTCATGCCAGAACCTTCCTTTAAAATGTAAATCCAATGCTTTCCCTTCCCTGCCTTAAACACTCCAGTTTCTGGTGGACAAAACCTAAAACCTTTACTGGGGCCTCTGGAAGCCTTTTTGGTGTGGCACCTGTTCCCTCCCAGCCCCATTTCCTATTATTTCCCCTCTGGTTTATTCCATTAAATGCTATACAATTATTCTTTAAAATCCAGGCTCTCTGCTGCCTTCAAGAGTGTGATCTTGGTGCTCCCTTTGCCTGGAGGGTTCAGTGCTCATCCCTGCAGACCTGCTTCCCTCACTTCATCTCCAGGTCTCTCTGACTCTCCTAAAAGAGGTCCCTGCCTCCGCCCCTCCCACCCCACCTCTCCCTCTTCTGAGCTTGTGAAACAAGTGCTGACAGCCCTGTGGGGGTAGGTCATTGCCTGTCTTTCTCTACTTGGCAGTCAGCTCTACGGAGGCAGAAGAAGAGATCAGCCTGCTACCCCAACACCTGGACCTGAGCACATGGGGGTGGCATTCGGTGACAGAGAGGAGTCTCCATCTCAAAGGATCTGCCATAAGGAGGGAAGCTGCACAGCTGGGACCTTGGAAATCAGGCCCAAATTCACCCCAAATTCCCACAGGACATAAGCCCTTGGTGCTCAGGTGGCTGTGGCCAGCAGAGGGCTCACTGGCCAGCTGCCAAAGTCTTGCTTTGCACCAAGGCGGGGACCCTGCAGAGGGGTGGCATGACATCGGGGGGACTTCCACTCACATTGGGCACAAAGCCGGGCATCAGTGCCTTCTCGAATACTGCATCCCAGTTCATGTCGGCCAAGTAGGGCACACTCTGTATGTCACGAAGGTTGGACAGGCGGCACTCAGGATCCTTGGTCAGGAGCTGCAGTCAGAAGGCAAATGTGTTTCTGTGAACTGGGCATCCCTCAAGGTTAGCGGGGGCTCTGAAGGAGGGGGTCTCAGGGCAATGAACGTGCCTCTGCTCTCCATGCTCAACTGACGTCATGCCCTGTCTGGGTCGCTGCTGTGGGAAATGCCATCTGTACTCATCTCTTTATAGCCAGGGAGAAACTGAGAGGTGAGACTGCTTTTGCAAGGTCATCCAGTGAGGGAGAGTTGGGGCAGGGACCAGACATTCAGGCCCCATGTTCCTTTCTGGGACTGGAACCTGTAGCGGGCTGCCTCTCTGATGTCTGCAGAAGCATCCGATTACAAATAGAATTAGCTGCCTCATCTTAGGATTTCCCACTTGGTAATGGGAGGTAGCAAACTTGTAATAAAATGTATCCCTGGACAGCTAGGAGGTGACCTCTGTGACCTAATGAAGTGGTCTCATTTGTAGCCAAGGGGACACTTTTTAGCTTCTCTTCTAATTGAGTTTTAGCTAATGAGGAGTGATTCAGCATAAGAACAGCCGGCGACTATGACCTGGCGTCCCAGTGGGGCTCCCAACTTTCCAAAACCCTGTAGCTTATCTACTGAAAAAGCACAGGAGCCAAGAATGAAAAGACAGAGGCCTGGCCCTGGGACCGTCATTTAACAGCTGTGACCTTGGGTGAGCTGCTGGGTGCCCTGGGCTCACTGCCTCCCCTGAAAGCAGGGGGAATAATGAGACTCCTCCATTTCCAGCTCATGGTAGGACGAGACTAATGGGGAATGATAAGGACCTGGCACGTACCTAGAAAGGGGGGGCACGCCAGCGTCCAGAGGTAGAGCTGGAAGTCAGAGCCCCAGCCCGTTCACACACACCTGTCATTGCAGAAATCTCCCAGCTATGCCCATTGAGCGGCTGGAGTCACACTCCACAAGGGATATCTAGCAGGGGTTGCATCTGTTGGTCATGGCTGACACTCTTTAGGGACTGTCCTAAAACAGTGAATGCAAACTTAAACAGGTTCAACTCCAATGCCGTCTGGAAGTTCACTGTTCAGGGCAGCCGCTCAGAAAACATGCTGATGCCCAGACTCAAGGGCCAGATTCTGAGTCACTTGGGTGGGCTGGGAGGTGCAGGCATTGGTGGTATGTAAGGCTTCCAGATGGTTCTAATGAGCAGTCAGGGTTAAGCGCCACTGACTTGTAAGAACCAGGTGATGGGATATGAGGGCGATCTGGCTGCGACACCTGTCATTGATCGTCGAGGTTGATTTGGCTGATCTGGCTGGCTAGGCAGGTGTCCCCTTCCTCCCTCACAGCTCCACGTGCGTCCCTCCGAAAGCTGTGCCCCCGGTCAAAGAGGACGACCAATCCCCATCGGTCACGGGTATATGAGGAGCTGTGTTCCCCTGCTAGAGCCTTCAAACAAGCTCTCAAGAACCAGGTGGTGGATTTCCTTTAAAGTAATTCAATAAGTCATTATAGCCATGTAGGAATTAAAAGCTGGGACCTGGAGTTAGGAGGGTTTGGATTCAAATCCTGCTTCTGCCTTTTAATAGCTCTGTGGCATTGATTGAATGATTTGCTTTCCTACGCCTTGGCTTTCTCATCTCTGGTACTGGGATAATGACACTTCCCTGGTCACAGGGCTTGGGAGGAGTAAGTGAGAAGAGCCATCACATGGCCCAGAACACAGGACCTTTAAACGTGACTGGGTGCCAACCTCATGCAAGACTCAGCTCCATGCATTGTGGAGGATGTGAAGGGAGCCTTGAAGGCAGGGCACCAAGACTGCCTGCCCATGCTGGACGGGAGTGCACATCAGAACCCCCTGGAGAGCTCATGAGACACAGACATCAGGTCCCACTCCAGGCGTCTGATTCAGGTCTGGCTGGAGCCTGAAGATGTGTGTTTCCAATACGCTCCCACTTGACGCCGATGCTGGCTGGTCCTGGGCCCATATTTTGAGAATCACTGCTTTATTCTAATAGCAACAGTTCCTGCAGAAAGTCAGGGAGATACCAATTTTTTTTCTTTTACTATTTTTGAGATGGAGGTGTGCTTTTATTGCCCAGGCTGGAGTGCAGTGGCACGATCTCAGCTCACTGAAACCTCCGTCTCCTGGGAGGAGTGATTCTCCTGCCTCAGCCTCCTGAGTAGCTGGGATTACAGGTATGCACCATCACACCTGGCTAATTTTGTATTTTTAGTAGAGGCGGGGTTTCTCCATGTTGGTGGTCAGGCTGGTCTCGAACTCCCGACCTCAGGTGATCCACCCGCCTCGGCCTCCCAAAGTGTTGGGATTACAGGTGTGAGCTACTGTGCCTGGCCGAGATACCCAATTTCCTAAACGTCATTGAGTGAAAAGACCATGTGCAGCGGATTTGAAAAGCCCATATGCATTAAGTATTTCTATTTATTAGAAGCTCGTAGCAGAGTGACAAGAGCCTGGGGGCTTGCTGTCACAGCCTTCACTGTCCTCCGAGGCTTGGAGATCTGCACACACCCCCATAATCATCCTTATTCCACGGCACTTGGTAATTGAGCGCAGCTGACTTGATCATTTCCACCCCTGATGTGCCATTTGTATTCTTACCCCTTTGTTTGCTGATATGGCTGTTTCTACACTCACTGTAGTTCCCTGGCTGGGGAGGCTGCAGCTGCCTCCTTACCTTCTTTAGCAGGGCCACCATCCCCTTGCACCACGTGGAGGAGTAGTGGACACGCTCCACCTTGAACATGTTGAGGATTTCATCAATAGGCGTGGCTGAGTGGATTTCATACGGCCTCTGCAACCAAAGGAGGACAGCCAGAATCAGAGAGAGGGCATCAGAAGGCACCGTCCACGCAATTTAAGATTGTGTGATTATGAGAAGCAGTTTATTCTTCCCCTGGGTGCTTCTCTTTTATGGCAGAGCAGGTGGCCCGAACCCATGTGCCCACAGTAACCAGGCCCAGGGGCCAGTGCAGGAGCTGGCAAATGGGTGCTGCTCCTGTGACCACAGGAGGTTAGGGGTGACTCACAGCCCATAAGTGGCAGAGGCAGGATTCACTCTCAGCAGCTTAACACCAGAGTCCCTGCTCCAGTCACAGTCTTGGGGCCTGACTCTTGCCGTCCACAAGGCACCCAGGGACACCTGTAGTCATAGCCTCCACATGCTGCAGGGCCTTGGCCACCACTGTCCCTGTCCTGGCTGAACTGCTCCATGGGGTAGACAGGGCTGAGATGGCCAGTGTCTGGGTGTGGCTGGGCTGAGGGATGGGAGGACGCCAGCCTCATCCCCTGCTTTCTCACCTGCCCTCCCTTTCCCATGGTAAGGATGTGTACCCTGTGCTCTCCCCCAGTTTCCAAACTTGGTAGGAAATGAAGCCTCCTGACCATGTTTCTCAACATTCCCATGTGCAGTTTCTTGCTTCTAAGCCCCTCTCAAAGCTCGGGAACTTTCTTGACTGTGATGCTAGGGACAAGGCTTGGAGTGCTTCAGAGCAGCAGGGCACTCCCGATCCCCGCTTCCCGTGCCCTGACCCCCATGAAAGAACATCTCTCCTGGACCCTCTCCGGCTGAACTGCAGTCCAAGATGTTTTGGGTTTGTATCATGGCCACGTGCCTTGGGACTACAAGAGCAACAGGGTCCCTGGCACGTGTGGTGCAACAAACAAACTGATCCCGGAGAAATCTGAGCGGTGAATCCACGATAATACACACGAAGTTGACGCCATTAACATATGCCAGTAAAATTATTGCTGTCTGTCTCCTCCACAAAGCTGTGGGCTGCTCAAAGGGGGGAATTTGACCAAGTTCATTTCTCTGTCATCGAGCAGGGTCCCAGAGCACGGCAATAGAGAATGTCTCAGTCCCTCCGCAAGTGCTGAAACACTGACCCTGCGTCAGATGCCATACTGGGATCCCACTGCCACCCTGGGTCCTGGGGTTTGGGGTTTCCAGATACACACTGTGAAAAAGCACTCACTTGCACTGGTTGCACCTTGAGTTCTTGTTTCAGAAAAGTTCCAAGAAGCCTAGCCCTGGCACAACAAAAACTGGTAGGACCCGGAGATGCCTGAGTTGGAAACTAACTCCCCTTATCACCATCCTGAAAACTCCGCCCGGGGGGAGCTGATTTCCTGTGCATGTGGCATATGTAGAAGCATGATCTGCTTGCACTGCCACCCTCCTAAGTTGTGGTCACTGAACTGTCACCCACAACGTGATCAAGCCCACATGTCGTGTGGGTAACACCTTGGCACTTAGGGCGCTGGCTCTGGCCTCGTGGAACCGCAATTCCCACGGGGCTGCTGCAGATGGAAGGTGCCAACCCGAAGGGGTGAGGGGTCCTGATCTCTGGGAGGGCTACAGTTCCCTGGCGTGAAGGGGCACCCTTATCTTCACCAAACAGGGAGCCCTGGAGAAGATGTCAGCCCTGAGGGGTGCGCCTGTGCTACCTCAGATGTGCCCACCTAGAGGGAGCGCTTTTTCCTGACTAGTGCGTTCGCTCTTATCTGTTAATTGAATGAGGACCTGTCAGTTTCACCGTATAATAGGCAGAGCAAAACCAAAACCCGTGGGCTCCCTAGAAAGGCTAATTAACTTGATACACTACCATTTTAAAAATCTTTCTTCAAACATTTTTTTAATCTAATGGGAAGTGGTTACACCTATGAACGAGTATTTTCTGCCCGTCGTTGCGCGTGAGATCCCTTTGTACTTTGCCAGAAACGACGACCGTAATTAGAGCAATGAGATCTGACCTGAACTGAAAATGGCCCTTAGGTGACACAAAGCTCATAGAATCTTTATGAGCTGCCGACTGTTAACATGACCACGTCACAGAACACAAAACAGAGCCAGGACATCTTGGAGCTGGGCACTGAGGTGAGAGGCCAGGCAGTGTGACTCACCAAGGCTCGCCTCTGACCGCTACTGCTGCAGGGAAAACTGTGTCCCCCAAATTGATATGCTGAAGTCCTAGCCTGTAGGCCCTCAGCATGTGGCCTTATTGGGACATAGGCTCTTCATAGAAAAAAATGCAATTGACATAAGGTCATTAGAGTCAGTCCTAATTCAACTTGACCTGGGTCCTTATAAAAAGGGGACGTTAAGGCACAGAGAGACACACAGAGGAAAGACAGTATGAAGAAGACAGCCATCTACAACCCAGGAGAGGCCTTAACAGGACCTTCCCTCAGCCTCGGGAAGAACAAACCCTGCTAACCATGTCATCTTGGACTTCAGGTCTGCAGCACTGTGAGAGGGTAATTTCTGTTTAAGCCACCCAGTGTGTGGATCTTAGTTAAGGCTGTCACAGGTAATGAACAGCAGCCTTCACTGTCCACACGCAGAGCTCTCACTGGAGGTGGCCAACTTTGACTCTCCTCCTGTGATGAGTGGGTGCCCTCTGTGGATGGGGTCGGCATGAGCAGGACAGACATGGTCCCTCCCGCACTGAGCTCACTGTCTTGGAGGCAGATGGGCAATAAAGGGAGGTCGGGGGTGGAATGCGTGCTGGGGAGGGAACCTTTGGGACTGCTGGGCATGTTTAGGGGAGGAGAGTTCTCTATAATCTCCACTGGGGTAGGGGCAGGAGACCCAGAGCTCAGGGCCACCACCGGGACATGAGCTGGGGCTGAGTTCAGTTTTGGACTTTTTTTTTTTTTTTTGAGACAGTTTCACTCTTGTCGCTGAGGCTGGAGTGCAATGGCACCATCTCAGCTCACTGCAAACTCCGCCTCCCAGGTTCAAGCGATTCTCCTGCCTCAGCCTCCCGAGTAGCTGGGATTACAGGCACATGCCACCACGCCTGGCTAATTATTTGTATTTTTAGTAGAGATGGGGGTTTCACCATGTTGGCCAGGCTGGTCTTGAACTCCTGACCACAGGCGATCCACCCGCCTCAGCCTCCCAAAGTGCTGGGATTACAGAAGTGAGCCACTGCGCCCGGCCATTTTGGACTGCTTAGAATTGCTTCTTCCCATCTTTTTTGCCTTTCAATAAACATTTCTGCCCAACACAGTCCCACTCCCACCCTGAAAGCCCAGCTGCTGGAGGTGCAAAGACCCTGGATGATGACGCAGTCACCTCGCTCCTCATTTCAAAAGTCAGGAAACTGAGGCTGGGAGATGAAAAGAGACTTTCCCAATGTCCCCCATTCTCATCCCCTGCTCTTTCTGCAGGGCCACCAGAGACCGAGAATCCAAGCACCCAGCTAGAACATCAGCCAGAAACAAATGTCAAGTTTTCTTATCATTTACATTTAATTCCTTATTTCCTTCTTAGTCGCTTCAAAGTGTTCATCAATTCTGCTTTTCCACTGGACCTCCACGTGAACTGCTCTCTCTCTAATCTCCGCAATTCTCTCTCCTTCTAGAGGCAACCGGACCAATTACAAAACCAATGATGATAATAAGAACTCTAATACACCAGGAAGCCAGTGCCGGAAATACATTCAGACATGAGTTTGGAACATGATGACGAAAACAAGTTCCTCAGGTTCAGCCCTCATCTGCTTCGGTGTCTGCAGAGAAACGTACGTCCTTTTACAAGAGGATCAGCAAATATTAAGATTAATATCCTGTCTGCTGGTATGGATGCTGGGTTCTCACTTGCTGGCCTTGAGATGTGTTGCCTCAGAACACCAGGTGGTATTTATACGGTAAAGTAATTCCCTGTACTGCTGGTAAAAGCGATTTTAGCAGTGGGACATTGGATATACTCATTACAGAGTGCAGGTGTGTCTCTATTCCAGGAAACTCGGTTTACAAAAAAACCAAACAAACTGCCAATTTATCAAAAAATAGAAGACAGAGGAAAAGAACTACCAGACGCCTGTCATTTTAACTGTTAAAGTCGAGCTGGGCCTTGGAGACCATCTAATCCAATGTTTTTTTCCCCCAATCTTTTTACTCAAAATCCCAAACACGGAACAGATGAAAGTGAAGAACAGTTTCTTAGGCAATTTAAACCTCCAAAGCCCGAAGAAACACTTTTTCCCCCTCTGGAACTGTTGAATTGTCTCTAGGGGGTCCTAGAGTCTGGGAAGCACAGCTAGAAACCACTGAAAAATTCGCCAAGGTCCTTCCCCCTCCTTTGAATGGAGATCACAGACTTCATTACCTCCCGGGCTTGGGACTCCTGGCACAGTGCTCTATTGGCCCCATCAGTGAGGTTGACACACCTACATGATCCTGTTTCTCCAGGTTCAGCCCACCCACCCCTTGTACATCCGGCAGTACTAAATGCTGCACCCTCACCTCTAGGGGGAGCTCCGAGCACCCTCCCTCTGCTCTTTGGCCTCTCTGCACCCTCAATCGTCTCTGTCTACCCATTCCCAGGGAGAAGTGCTGACTGGGGTCAAAGGCAAAGGTAAGACCAGATCAGGAAGGAGGTTGGGAGGTGAGCAAAGAGGGTAAAAACCTCATGTCCCCATGGCATGGGCACCAAGAAGCACAGAGTGTGGATGGGAACCCATCTCTGCTCATGAAGCCCACAGGCCTTACTCGCTAATGGTCAGCAAGCAGGTGTAATCCAGCCTCTGCTCTCGGCCCTCGTCTCTAGTGCTTAAAGGGTGCTAAGGTGGGAAGGATGCAGGCTTTCCAGCAGGTCCTCCCAGGGTAGAAGTCCTAGGGGGACATGAAAGGGGCAAGGGGCATGGAAAGCCCTATCTGTGGGGGTGCGATGCAATGTGTTAATGGCCTCATGTGCAGGATCTGGCTTAGTCCTCCTAATTATTCTGTGGCTGTGGTTCCAAACCAGGGACAACTGTCCCCCAGGG
>PVKV010029068.1:0-24123 GCA_004027835.1 Alouatta palliata | reverse complement strand
GGAAGGCAGCAAATCACACTGCCATGTGTGTTCCTATGTAACAATCTTGCATGTTCTTCACATGTACCCCCAAACCTAAAATGCAATAAAATGTATATATAAAAAAAATAAATAAATTAAAAAAAAAAAACTGAAAGATGGCCAGGTGCTAATCTAAAAATCATCAAGCCATAGACTCTTAGAACAGACAGAGGTAGTGAGGACATACCTTGCAAGTCCTGGAATGATTGGTTGGGCCTTGGCTATCTTTGGTACATCTGTGTCTTAAAACATGACCCTCTGATCTGAGATGGCTAAGTTAGCCATGAAGAGAAGAAAACAGTTACAGATGGGGGGAAAACTAGTGAGTTCTTCTAAGAGGGTCAAGTTAAAAATCTCCAGCGCTAGTACCTCCACTTGCTTTTCTGCCTCCTCTCCTCATGTTCCCTTCTCATTGTTGCTTCTGCCCTCTCAGGATCTACCACACTCAAGAAGATTAGGGTCTACAACAGTAGTTCATTCCTTTGTTATTGCTTATTTTCTTAGTAATTTTTTCATTGCAAATAATGCAAACTCTAACCCAATGGAATGAATAGCTGATGGTAGAAAATTGCTTCCACGCTTCAGTGAAGATCTACTTCTTTTCTCCTGTCTTCTCTATTAATTCTCAGTTCTCTTATATGTGAAATGCAAAATAATAACAATAATTGTTAAAGGATATACTTAAGTAATGTAACAAGCTTATTGCAGTGCCTGGCTGGCTTTTCATTGTTACTACGACTATTAAAATATGTTCCTTAAGTAACAACATAAATTCTGATGTCTTTCTTGAAGAAATGAGCAAATATTCTGGATCTACCTAAAGATATGAGATGTAAGAATACAAAGATGATTTTAAAAGGCTGTAAGATATACCCTGTGACTTCGAGAGTTTCATATCTTATTGATCTGAGTGCAGTGGCTCACATGTGTAATTCCAACACTTTTGGAGGCTGAAGCAGGAGGAATCCTTGAAGCTAGGAGCTCAAGACTAGTGTGCGCAACACCGTGAAACTCTCTTCATTAAAAAAAATAGCTAGGCATGGTGGCACACACCTGTAGTCCTAGCTACTGGGGAAGCTGAGGCAGGAGGATAGCTTGAGCCCAGGAGTTTGAGGTTGTAGTGAGTTATAAACTTGCCACTGCACTTCAGACTGAGCAACACAGCAAGATCCCCATCTCAAAATAAATAACAATAAATAACTAAGTAAATAATCTGATTGAGTGTAAGAGACAGTACTCCAGCAAAAAAAAGTTTAATTGACAATCTGAGGCATAGTGACAAATAAATGGGACAGATATTTGAGACTGTAGGATTTTCAAAGAGGGAGAGGTTACCCTAGGCTGGGGGTGAATGTCTTAAGTGATAGATGAGTGGAGAATTGGAGTGGAAGAGGGAAGTTAAGTTGTGAAGTATGATGCAGAGCTGAGAATTCTTAATAATGGAGAGTAATCCTGATTGGATGGCATGTGTGGATTGTGGGAAAAGTAGAGAAGAGGATAGTACTGGGCTCGACTGTGGATGACCTTGAATGCTAGGATCAGAAATCTGAATTTTATGCTCATAGGATGATACTGAAAATGAGCAGCCACATAACATAGATGGCAGTTCAATTCCACGACCATTGAAATTCCAGCTGGATTCTGGACAAAAACAGATACTCGGAGAAAGCCATTTCTGTCGCTGGTTTTGCTTATTGGAGCAACTTGCTCTCCTGGAACATCATAGCATGATAGCCAACATTTTGATGTGGGCACAGGGAAGAAAGCGTAAGCCACCTGAGAATGTCAGATGGTTCAGCTGAGTCCCTTCAGTCACTGGGCACTGTGCACGGGCCCCTCTCCCATCTATCTCCTGGCATTCTCTCCTCCTTAGAGCTCCAACACACGCCATTCACAGCCAGTCATTGAGTGGCCTCGATTTTCATAACCTTCATCTCTCAACTTTCTGAATTTTGTTCTTCACAGTTCTGACTCTGCCATCCTAGCTCACCATAGACATCTCTTCGTAAATGTTTACATGCATATGACCCCCGAATTTCACCATACTTTCTCACTTCTCAAAGTGATGACATGGTCATACGTATTTTGCCTCGTAATTACATTGGCTGGACCACCTCAGTGCTGTCTGTTTTAGATTATACAACCTGGAAGAGGTCCTAGAGGAGCCTGAGTAAAAGTCATTTATGATGTTCTATTACTTAGAGGAGATGAGGAAAGAAGATGCAAAAAGGGGGGACATTAAATATTGGCAAAATGAGATGCATGGAATCTTCTTCACTGAAATGATCTTGTTTGATAGGTTTATTTAAATAAATATAATAAAGAAATTGAGCACATAAACACCACCATTACACCAAAACAACATAGTAGGATGAACTAAATGCCCTTGAGTTTTGAGGCAGAGCTTCCCCTGCTTCATCCTCTCCCTGCCCCTACTGCTCTGTCCTGGCACTGTCATCTTACCTAGGCTGGGACCGAACCCCTGCACCCCACTCTCAGGAATGACCTTCGCCTGCCCCCTGTCCTTTCTTATTCAGGGTGGGTCTAGTTTCCTCTCTGCACATTCCCTTTCTGCTGTCTCCGTCATGACCAAATCCTCCTTGTCTGATCTCTTTAGTAGCTATCACTTCTCTAGAACCTCCCTTGTAGAAGAGAAACAACTCAAAGCAGATGAAACTGCTGATATCTGATACCCAATTACTGAGGTGCCCAGATAGCCAAGTTCAAAGAGGGAAGGAGAGAGTGGGCATCCTCTGAGTCAGGCTGTTGCAGATAAAGACAAAGCTACACTGTGATGGGTGTTGAAAGAACTGGTGTTAATGCTAAGTTTTCTAAATAACTAATGAAGAATAAATGGGCTGCATATTTGTCATCACTATCATTCTGCCTCAAGGGAATTGCTATGGCCAATATGGGTCCATTGAGCTTTCTCAACCCAGGTTCCTTTTAATTATGTTCCTCCATCTTTGCAAGTTTTATTTTGTGACTTGAAGGGTTTTGGGGTTTTATTATTTGGGATTTTTTTCTCTAAAGACATCGGGAAAGTTTGGTTCTGTATTATAAAACCAAAGCAATCTCTATCAGTGTGACCTCTCTCTCTCTTTCCGTGTTATAATATATACTTCACTATATAGTATATATTATGCAAATTGTTACTCTGAACCATCCAGGAAAGATAAAGAAAGTGCTGCAGGCTTTAGAAACACCACTTGACTCCTGTAATTTCACTGCTGTGGGGACATATGCCCCAATTAGCTGTACCTTCATACTTCAGTTTTATGGTATGCCACAAAAAAACACACACTTAACTTGAGATATATACACAGCTGTCATTTTGAATTTCTTGGGTTTCTATGTAGTGTCAAAGATGTATGTATTTTGTATGAAGAAGATTTCTTTCTGATTATAAAGATAGTTTATGCTTACTATAGAAAAAGATAAGAAAAATAGTCTGCAATTCCACTACCCAAAGGTAATTATGTCAACATTCTCTAACTCCTTTTCTACCCATAAGCACCTGTATTTTTAAAATTGAATCATGTACATCTTTACATTCTGCTTTTTTAGAAGGAGGCACTATATATAATGTATATACACTAAATTTAAGCATTTATACAAGACCAGCAAATATTTTCAAATGGTAAATATTCAAATACTAGCTAATCTCATTTGTTGATTTAGAAGATTCAAAGATATCTTTCTTTATTGCTGAACCAAATGACTTTTTAAAAGGCAGAGGATTTTGTTTGAGTAAGTGATTGTCCCAACAAATCAGGTAATAAATGGGAATATCTTCCATCATTCTTGCTCCTATGCAATTTCCAGGCTATGACACGGTGATTCTAAAAAGCACAAAGGGTAATGAATGCTTGCAGCAGGGAAGGGCTCACTTAATGTTTTTCATGGTGCCTTAAGATTTTGAATGATTTTCCTTTGAATGTCCATATTAATAGATATTATACTTAATTGATCTACACGTATTTAAATTCTGTTTTGGTTTTGATTTACATTTGGGTAGGGAGTAGGCAGAATTAGGGGACAAAAAAGACAAATTACAGAATTATGGCACGGGAAAAAGCAACTATCAAGATTTTAGTGAAGTATTTATTGTTTAACAGAAGTCATGAAGATGAAGGGAGAATGAACTGCATATTGTTTTAGCTTCATGCAACATGGAGGAAGAAAAGCTTTGGTGCCAAACAGATCTCAGTGTAAATGCTGCCTCTACCGCTTGCTTACGCAGGTGATCTTGGGCGCAATCACCTAAATTTTCCCAGTATTAGTGTCCTTGTTTGTAAAAATGGAGATAACATGATTCAGGAGGCTTAGGAACATTCTAGAACCCTATGCAAACATGTTTGTGGCAGATGATTTCAGGAGGGTCCATGAACTCTCAGAAATGTTAACTATCACTCTGATGTGCTTCACTTTCCTTGCCTGGATACTCACGCCTTGCTTGCCCATGTGCGAGGGGTAGAATATGCTATGGGGTGACACAAATCCTTTTGTTTCCTGTTAGTAGAAAGATGAAATGAAATACAAAGTGTAAAACATTGAAGGATGGCGGATTATACAGGTGTGTTCAGTGACTGTTTCCTCCCGTTCTTCCCCAACTAAGCCACATCGACTTTCTTATGAGTTCACAATGAAGAGTCTGGAGGGGAAAAAATAATGTACAAGTTACATGAGTAATTTCAACACGTGGGCATGTTAGTAGAACTTAGTTCTGTTTTGTATTCCACTTATTATCATGCATTTTGGGAGATACTTTCTTTTAATAACTCTGATACTCTGTATCTTGAATACTATATTTTGTAGTAATTGCCACCTTCAAAAGACATTAACAGACAGTATTTTTCATGATTTGCACAGGAACGCAGTAAGCCAGGCTCCTTTTGTGCTGTTTAGAACACTAATATTAGGGTGCATGTACCCTAACAGCTGACACTGAACTTCTACCACCAAAATTTGCTTCCATCATTTAATAAAAACAAATGAACAAAAAACCACTTAAAATATATGCTCTATAAAAGGTAGGTGAGTTAGGAAAAATATCAGATGTCTATAATTGAACCAAAATAAACACATTTTATATCAAAGGTAAAAACTTGTCATATCCAAAAAGGAATCAAGTGCAAAATCACCTTCAGGATTTGAAAACTCTGAATGTTTTCTGCATGTATGATCCACTAGGGGACACTGTTGCCTGCTTTCAGCTCTGACCCCAGTGCCTCCTCCAGAACTGAGTTTTTTTAGATCTAGGGTCAGCGATAGTTCACAGATTCATCAACTTGATGGTTTTTTTTTTTTTTTTAATTATTTCCCAATTATTTTGCTTTGAAGATAAAATGCCTCAAATTCTAAACACATGTTAAAAATATTTGATCTATATGTCACTAGTTTGGAGCTCAATTTGTCTTTTATTTTTTACAGTTCATTTAACAACCTACATTTAATTTTTAAAAAATATTTAGATTCACAAGTAAAAATTGTATATATTTATGATGGCTTAATATGTGTATACATTGTGGAATGGTCAAATCAAGCCACTTACCATATGTATTAACTCACATACTTATTTTGTGTCTGTGCCATGAGAACACTTAAAATCTATTCTTTTAGAAATTTTCAAATACAGAATGCATTAAACTAAGTTTAACCTAAAGCTGCCTTCTTATGTGTTTTAGGTTCAGCCTAAGGTTGTACATAGTGAAATGTAACATAATGGGACCTGTAAATAGACTGTAATCTATTCTTGTAACAATCACCAAGTTTTGGCCAATCAAAGACAGCCAACTGTTCAAACTGTGATCAAATAAGGCAACCACCAAGCTATAATTAATCCAGCTGTTTTGGTACCTCACCTCTGTTTTCTGGAGGTCACTTTCCTTTTTCTTACCATAAATCCTCTCCAACCACGTGGCAGCGTGAAGTTGCTCTGAAACTATTCTGGTTGGGGCCCTGGCTGATTCACACATCTTCTTTGCACAATTAAGCACTGCTGAATTTAATTTCTCTAAGGTCTTTTAACATATGTATTGTAGTACTAGATGGGTACAATATAGTCTTTGAATGTATCCCTCCTGTCTAACTGGAATTTGTATCCTTTGAGCAACATCTCCCCAATCCTCTAACCCACCAACCTCTGGCCACCACGATTTTATTCTGTTTCCATGAGTTTGACTGTATTACACTCCACATATAAGTAAGATCATGTGGTAATATTTGTCTTTCTGTGCCTGGCTTATCTCACTTAACGTAATGTCCTCCAGTTTCATCCATGTGGTTGCAAATGACAGAATTTCATTATTTTTAAAGGCTAAACAGGGCCTGGCATGGTGGTTCGTGCTTGTAATCCCAGCACTTTGGGAGTCTAAGGCAGGAGTATCACCTGAGTTCAGTTGAAGACGATGCTGGGCAACAAAGCAAGACCCCATCTCTGCAAAGATTAAAAAATAAAAATTATCTGAACATGGCAGTGCATGCCTGTGGTCCTAGCTACTTGGGAGGCCGAAGAGGGAAGACTGCTTGAGCCTAGGAGGTTGAGGCTGCAGGGAGCCATGTTCACACCAGAAAAGGCCAAATATAATTTCATTGTGTATATATGCCACATTTTCTTTATCCATTCGTCTGTTGTTGGACACAGGTTAATTCCATATCCTAGGTATTATGAATAATGCTGCACTAAGCATGACAGTGCAGATATCTTTTTGACATACTGATTTCATATCATTTAGATATATAGTAGAGGAATTACTGGACCATATGGTAGTTCTATTTTTAATATTTTTAGGAACCTCCAATTCTCAATGTGGCTATACTAATTTACATTCCCACCAACAGCGTGCAAGAGGCCCCTTTTCTCTTCATCCTCACTATCCTCACCATCTTCACCTCATCCTTGTATCTTTCATCTTTTTGATGATAGCCATTCTAGCAGGTGTGAGGTGATAACAACTCTTAGGAACTTGTGAAGACATTCAGCCTTCACAACAACCCTGTAAGGCGATTAGTTTTTCTATTGTACACTTGAGGAAATTGAGCTTCAGGTAAATTGATTTGTCCAAGATCAGGAAGACAATAAGCAGAGAAGCCAGACCCGAACCCAAGAGTATTTGAATCCAAAACCCACGTTTGCACACTCTATAATAACTCAGTTTCCTAGGGGAAATGATTATTAAGTTCTAACGGTGTCTTCTGAGACTTGTTAGACAAGCAAAAACAAGATAAGCCTTTTTAAACAATGCCAGTTACAAAAGTCCTTTGCAGCCCTTCTCAAGTCTTACTCATGATTATTATTTTTTTCTTTAATTTTTTTCTAGAGTCAATCTACAGACTAACCTGAAATGTGTTTTTTTCTTGCCCTGATTCTACCTAAGTAATAAAGTATCCATGAAAGTTTAACCCAAGTCTTAGCTCCTACCATTCATAACATTGAAACCAAACAGAAAATAAGCAGTGGCATATCTCTAAATTCCAGATGATCCACACCAAAATAAGAATTGTTTCTTTTCGCGTGTGTGTATATATACACAAAAAATTATATTTGTGATCCATTTCCCTGCTAGCCTTTGTGGCATCTTTGGTGTCTTGACTATATCTTGTTGTTCTCAGTTTCTTTATTATTGATAAGGAAAATCTACTCTGTCATTGTTAATAATAATCATAGCACTTAACACAGTGCCCTCCAGCTTCATCCATGTGGTTGCAAATGACAAAATTTCCTTCTTTTTAAAGGCTAAACAGGGCCTGGCATGGTAGCTCATGCCTGTAATCCCAACACTTTAGGAATCTAAGGCAGGAGTGCCACCTGAGCTCAGCTGAAGACCATGGTGGGCTATAGACCATGTCCTGAGGTCCCAACTAAAAACTAAGAATTCTCCTTCAATAAATGAACATATCTGTCTGTAGTGCACAGTGTACAAGATTGGGGATCTCGCAGTCACTTTAGTTTTTATCTTTCTTATTTGAATTGTCACTCTAATCCAAAAACTTCTTTTTCTCTTTTATCCCTCCCTAATCTGATTCCTGCCTTTTACCAGACTAAGCTGGTTTCAGTTCATCTAAGAATACATATCTTTCTTCCTTTTCCTCCTCATCTATCACTCATGACTCACGTAAGAGATGTCTTCCCCATGAAGCCCTGTCTGTTCTCTCCATCTCCTCTCAGATTTTGTTTTCATGTCTGTTGGGTCAGGCTTCATATTCTATTTATTATAATAACTTCACCTCACTTATATCTGGTCCCTCCTTACCATCTTTTCTATACTGCCCCAATTTTTCAGGGCAATAATCACATCTTATTTACCTTTATATCTTCAGCACAGAACTTCTTACCTTGAAAGTCCACAAGAATCATCTGGAGTTCTTGTTGAAATGCAGATTTTGATTCAGCAGGTCTGGGATGGGGCTGGAACTCTGCATTTCTCTGCATATCCAGCTCCCAGAGGATACTAATACGGCTGATTCACAGACCACAGTCTGACCAGGAAAGTCCTGATACATTTTACATAACATTTTGCACATGGCAGGTGTTAACTCACATGTAATAGAGCAAAAGCAAAATATGAATCAAAACTACAATGAGATCCCACTACACATTCACCCATATGGCTAAAATTGAAGACTGAAAACATCAGATATTGATGAGGATGTTTGAGTGCCTGAATTCTCATAAACTGTTGGCAAGAACATAAGATAATATGACCACTTGGGGAAAAGATTTGGCAGACTTTTTTTAAAATGAATATATACTTACCCCATGATCTAGCAGTTCTTCTCCTAGGTATTTATTAAAGAGAGGTGAAAATACATGTTCACAAAAGGATTTGCACAAGAATGTGCACATAAATGCCCTGGATTAGCCTGTTCTACACTGCTGTTTTATTTCACACTGCTGTAAAGAAATACCTGACACTGGGTAATTTAGAAAGAAAAGAGGTTTAATTGGCTCACTGTTATGCAGGCTGTACAGGAAGCATGGCAGCATCTGCTTCTGTGGAGGCCTCAGGAAGCTTTAACTCATGCAGATGGCAAAGCAGGAGCAGGCATCTCACATGGAAGGAAAAGTACCAAAAGAGAGAGTAATGGGAGGTGCCACCGATTTTTTAATTGACCAGACATCATGAGAACTCACTATCACCAGAACAGCACTAAATGGGAATCCCCAGAAGCCGATCATCTTCCATCATGGCCCATCACCAACACTGGGGATTGCAATTTGACATGAGATTTGGGCAAGGACACAGATCCAAACCATTCAGTCCCTGGCTCCTCCCAAATAGCATATCCTTGTAATATTTTAAAATACAATCGTGCCTTCCCAACAGTCCTTCAAAGTTTTAACTCATTCTGGCACTAACTCAAGAGTCCAAAGTCCAAAGTCTCATCTGAACAAGGCTAGTCCCTTCCACCTATGAGCCTGTAAAATAAAAAACAAGTTAGTTACTTGCAAGATACAATTGGGGTATAGGCATTTGGTAATTACTCCTGTTCCAAAAGGGAGAAATTGGCCAAAAAAAGGAGGGCTAACGGCCCCAGTGCAAGTCCGAAAACCAGCAGGGAAGTCGTTAAAGCTTAAAGCTCCAAAATAATCTTTTTTATTGCATTTTAGGTATTGGGGTACATGTGAAGAACATGCAAGATTGTTGCATAGGTACACACATGGCAGTGTGATTTGCTGCCTTCCTCCCCATCACCTATGTCTGGCATTTCTCCCCATGCTATCTCTCCCCAACTCCCCAAAACCCTCTGTCCCTCCCCTATTTCCCCCCAACAGACCCCAGTGTGTGATGCTCCCCTCTCTGTGTTCATGTGTTTTCATTGTTCAACACCCACCTATGAGTGAGAACATGCAGTGTTTGATTTTCTGTTCTTGTGTCAGTTTGCTGAGAATGATGGTTTCCAGTTTCATCCATGTCCCTACAAAGGATGCAAACTCATCGTTTTTGATGGCTGCATAATATTCCATGGTGTATATGTGCCACATTTTCCCTGTCCAGTCTATCATCGATGGGCATTGGGGTTGGTTCCAGGTCTTTGCTATTGTAAACAGTGCTGCAGTGAACATTCATGTGCATGTGTCCTTATAGTAGAATGATTTATAATCCTTTGGATATATACCCAGTAATGGGATTGCTGGATCAAATGGAATTTCTATTTCTAGGTCCTTGAGGAATCGCCACACTGCCTTCCACAATAGTTGAACTAATTTACACTCCCACCAACAGTGTAAAAGTGTTCCTATTTCTCCACATCCTCTCCAGCATCTGTTGTCTCCAGATTTTTTAATTATTGCCATTCTAATTGGCATGAGACGGTATCTCAATGTAGTTTTGATTTGCATTTCTCTAATGACCAGTGATGATGAGCATTTTTTCATATGTTTGTTGGCCTCATGTATGTCTTCTTTTGTAAAGTGTCTGTTCATATCTGTCCACTTTTGAATGGGCTTGTTTGTTTTTTTTCTTGTAAATCTGTTTTAGTTCTTTGTAGATTCTGGATATCAGCCCTTTGTCAGATGGGTAGACTGCAAGATATTTTTCCCCATTCTGTTGGTTGCTGATTCACTCTAATAACTGTTTTGCTGTGCAGAAGCTATGGAGTTTGATTAGGTCCCATTTCTCTATTTTGGCTTTTGTTTCCAATGCTTTTGGTATTTTGGTCATGAAGTCCTTGCCTATGCCTATGTCCTGAATGGTTTTGCCTAGATTTTCTTCTATAGTTTTTATGGTTTTAGGTCTTATGTTTAAGTCTTTAATCCATCTGGAGTTAATTTTAGTGTAAGGTGTCAGGGAGGGGTCTAGTTTTTGCTTTCTGCACATGGCTAGCCAGTTTTCCCAACACCATTTATTAAACAGGGAATCCTTTCCCCATTGCTTGTTTTTGTCCATTTTGTCAAAGATCAGATGGTTGTAGATGCGTTGTGTTGCCTCCGAGGCCTCTGTTCTGTTCCACTGGTCTATATCTCTGTTTTGGTACCAGTACTATGCTGTTTTGATTACTGTAGCTTTGTAGTATAGTTTGAAGTCCGGTAGTGTGATCCCTCCTGCTTTGTTCTTTTTGCTTAGAATTGACTTGGCTATGCGGACTCTTTTTTGGTTTCATGTGAAGTTTAAGGTGGTTTTTTCCAGTTCTGTGAAGAAGGTTATTGGTAACTTGATGGGGATAGTGTTGAATCTGTAAATCACTTTGGGCAGTATGGCCATTTTCACCATATCGATTCTTCCTAGCCATGAGCATGGAATGTTTTCCATCTGTTTGTGTCCTCTGTTATTTCACTGAGCAGTGGTTTGTAGTTCTCCTTGAAGAGGTCCTTTACGTTCCTTGTTAGTTGTATTCCTAGATATTTTATTCTCTTTGTAGCAATTACGAATGGCAGGTAGTTCTTGATTTGGCTCTCTTTAAGTCTGTTATTGGTGTATAGGAATGCTTGTGACTTTTGCACATTGATTTTGTATCCTGAGACTTTGCTGAAGTTGCTTATCAGTTTCAGGAGATTTTGGGCTGAGACGCTGGGGTCTCCTAGATATACAATCATGTCTGCAAATAGAGACAATTTGACTTCCTCCTTTCCTATTTGAATACGCTTTATTTCTTTTTCTTGCCTGATTGCTCTGGCTAGAAGTTCCAGTACTATATTGAATAGGAGTGGTGAGAAAGGGCATCCTTATCTAGTGCCAGATTTCAAAGGGAATGCTTCCAGTTTTTGCCCATTCAGTATGATATTGGCTGTTGGTTTGTCGTAAATAGCTTTTATTATTTTGAGATACAGTCCATCAATACCTAGTTTATTGAGAGTTTTTAGCATAAAGTGCTGTTGAATTTTGTCAAAGGCCTTCTCTGCATCAATTGAGGTAATCATGTGGTTTTTGTCTTTGGTTCTGTTTATGTGGTGAATTATGTTTATAGACTTGTGTATGTTGAACCAGCTTTGCATCCCCGGGATAAATCCTACTTGATCATGGTGGATAAGCTTTTTGATGTGCTGTTGCAATCGGTTTGCCAGTATTTTATTGAAGATTTTTGCATCTATGTTCATCATGGATATTGGCCTGAAGTTTTCTTTTCTTGCTGAGTCTCTGCCAGGTTTTGGTATCAGGATGGTGTTGGTCTCATAAAATGATTTGGGAAGGATTCCCTCTTTTAGGATTGTTTAGAATAGTTTCAGAAGGAATGGTACCAGCTGCTCTTTGTATATCTGGTAGAATTCGGCTATGAACCCATCTGGACCTGGGGTTTTTTTGGGTGGTAGGCTCTTTATTGCTGCCTCAACTTCAGAACTTGTTTATTGGTCTATTCAGGGTTTCGACTTCTTCCTGGTTTAGGTTTGGGAGGATGCAAGTGTCCAGGAATTTATCCATTTCTTCCAGGTTTACTAGTTTATGTGCATAGAGTTGTCTGTAATAATCTCTGATGATGGTTTGAATTTCTGTGAAATCTGTGGTGATATCCCCTTTATCGTTTTTTATTGCATCTGTTTTATTATTTTCTCTTTTCTTTTTTATTAATCTGGCTGGTGGTCTGTCTATTTTGTTGATCTTTTTGAAAAACCAGCTCCTGGATTTATTGATTTTTTGAAGAGTTCTGTGTGTCTCTATCTCCTTCAGTTCTGCTCTGATCTTAGTTATTTCTTGTCTTCTGCTAGGTTTTGAGTTTTTTTTTTTTTTTTTATGTTGCTCCTGTAGCTCTTTCAATTTTGATGATAGGGTGTCAATTTTAGATCTCTCCTTGCTTCTCATGTGGGCATTTATTGCTATATATTTTCCTCCAGAGAGTACTTTAAATGTGTCCCAGAGATTCTGGTATGTTGTGTCTTCATTCTCATTGGTTTCGAAGAACATCTTTCTTTCTGCCTTCATTTCATTGTTTATCCAGTTAACATTCAAGGGCCAGTTGTTCAGTTTCCATGACGTTTTGTGGTTCTGAGTTAGTTTCTTAATTCCAAGTTCTAATTTGATTGCACTGTGGTCTGAGAAACTGTATGTTATGATTTCCATTCTTTTGCGTTTGCTGAGGAGTGATTTACTTCCAATTATGTGGTCAGTTTTACAGTAGGTGCAATGTGGTGCTGAGAAGAATGCATATTCTGTGGATTTGGGGTGGAGAGTTCTGTAACTGTCTGTTAGGTTTGCTTGGTCCAGATCTGAGTTCAAGTCCTGGATATCGTTGTTAATTTTCTGTCTCATTGATCTGTCTGATATTGACAATGGGGTGTTCAAGTCTCCCACTATTATTGTGTGGGAGACTAAGTCTCTTTGTAAGTCATTAAGAACTTGCCTTATGTATCTGGGTGCTCCTGTATTGGGTGCGTATATATTTAGGATCGTTAGCTCTTCTTGTTGCATTGACCCTTTTACCATTATGTAATGTCCTTCTTTGTCTCTTTTGATCTTTGTTGGTTTAAAGTCTATTTTATCAGAGACGAGAATTGCAACTCCTGCTTTTTTTTTTACTCTCCATTTGCTTGGTAAATCTTCCTCCATCCCTTTATTTTGAGCCTTTGTGTATCCTTGCATGTGAGATGGGTTTCCTGGATACAGCACACTGATGGGTTTTGGCTTTTTATCCAATTTGCCAGTCTGTGTCATTTGATTGGGGCATTTAGCCCATTTACATTTAGGATTAATATTGTTATGTGTGAATTTGATCCTGCCATTTTGATGCTAGCTAGTTGTTTTGCCCATTAGTTGATGCAGTTTCTTCATTGTGTTGGTGCTCTTTACCATTTGGTATGTTTTTGGAGTGGCTGGTACTGGTTGTTCCTTTCTATGTTTAGTGCCTCTTTCAGGAGCTCTTGTAAAGCAGGCCTGGTGGTAATGAAATCTCTGAGTATTTGCTTGTTCGCAAAGGATTTTATTTTTCCTTCACTTATGAAGCTTAGTTTGGCTGGATATGAAATTCCGGGTTGAAAGTTCTTTTCTTTAAGGATGTTGAATATTGGCCCCCACTATCTTCTGGCTTGTAGGGTTTCTGCTGAGAGATCTGCTGTGAGTCTGATGGGCTTCCCTTTGTAGATAACCTGACCTTTCTCTCTGGCTGCCTTTAGCATTTTTTCCTTCATTTCAACCCTGGTGAATCTGACGATTATGTGCCTTGGGGTTGCTCTTCTTGAGGAATATGTTTGTGGTGTTCTCTGCATTTCCTGGACTTGAATATTGGCCTGCCTTGCTAGTTTGGTGAAGTTTTCCTGGTTAATATCCTGAAGAGTATTTTTCCGCTTGGATTCATTCTCTCTGTCACATTCAGGTACAGCTATCAAACGCATATTAGGTCTTTTCAAATAGTCCCATATTTCTTGGAGACTTTGTTCATTCCTTTTTACCCTTTTTTCTCTAATTTTGCCTTCTCATTTTATTTCATTGAGTTGATCTTCGACCTCTGATTTCCTTTCTTCTGCTTGGTCAATTTGACTGTTGAAACTTGTGTATGCTTCACAAAGTTCTTGTGTTGTGTTTTTCAGCTCCATCAGTTCACTTATATTCCTCTCTAAGTTGTTTATTCTTGTTAGCATTTTGTGAAATCTTTTTTCAAGGTTCTTATTTTCTTTGCATTGGGGTAGAACATGTTCTTTTAGCTCACGGATGTTTCTTATTACCCACATTCTGAAGCTTGATTCTGTCAATTCATCACACTCATTCTCCATCCAGCCTTGTTCCCTTGCTGGTGAGGAGTTGTGATCCCTTGTGGGAGGTGAGGCATTCTGGTTTCAGGTGTTTTCATCCTTTTTGTGCTGGTGTCTTCCCATCTTTGTGGTTTTATCCACCTGTCGTCTTTGTAGTTGTTGACTTTCAGATTGGGTCTCTGAGTGGACATCCAGTTTGTTGATGATGAAGTTATTTCTTTTTGTTTCTTAGTTTTCCTTCTAACAGTCTGGACCCTCTGCTGTAGGACTGCTGAGGTCCACTCCTGGCCCTCCTTGCATGGGGATCACCTGCAGCAGCGGCAGAACAGTAAGGGTTGCTGGCAGTTTCTTCTTTTGCTATCTTTGTCCCAGAAGAATACCCGCTAAATGTCAGTCTGAGCTCTCCTTTATGAGGTGACTCTTTGGATATACAGGGGTCAGGGAGCTGCTTGAGGAGACAGTCTGTCCTTTACAGGAGCTCAAGTGCTGAGCTGTGAGCTCCGTTGTTCATTCAGAGCTGCTGGGCAGGTAGGTTTAAGTCTGCTGCATCAGAACTCATAAACCCCTTTTTTTCCCAGGTGCTCTGTTCCGGGGAGTTCAGGCTTTATTTATGAGTTTCTGTTGTGCTGCTGCCTTTTTTTCAGGGCTGCCCTGCCCAGCAAGGAGGCAGCCTAGTCATTGTCTGCCTGCAGAGGCTTTGCTGAGCTGCCATGGGCTCTGCCCAGCTGCCATGTGAACTTCCCTGCAGTCCTGTTTATACGGGTGTAGTTAGAACTGCCTCCACAATGGTGGCCCACTTCTATAATGGCAGACTCTCTCTGTAATGGCGAGCTGTCTTGGCAATGGCGGGCTGCCTCCACAATGGCAAACTACCTCTGTAGTGATGGAGTGCTTCGGTAATGGCAGACGCCCCTCCCCCACAGAGCCGGACCGTCCCGGGTTCAGCTATGCTTGCTGTGAAACTCTCAATCCAGAGCATTTCCAATTGCTGTTTTTTTGTGGGGGTGGGACCAGCTGAGCCTGATCATCTGGCTTCCTGCCTCAAGCCTTATTTTTAGTTGAACAGTCGACTATCACCCAGGTGTTCTAGTCGCCTGTTGAAAAGGTGCTGGGATCTGTGTGATTTCCCGTGCGGCGACCCACTGCACTGCTGAAACAGTGGCGCTGAGATTCGTGGCGCTTTTTTGCCTGGGAATCTCCTGGCCTGGCTCCTTGCTTCAGTCCCCTTTTTAATCAGATGAACGAGTGACTCTGCCTTCCCAGAGCTCCAAACACTGGCTAAAATGATGCCCAGATCCGTGTATTTTGTATAGAGAACTGCCACGCTGGGGCGCCAGCAAAACAGCAGCACCGGCGGAAACAACTGCGCCAGCCAAAACAGCCGCGCCGGCCAAACCAGCCACGCTGGTGACCCATGGGGCTCCTCTGCCTGGGAATCTCCTGGTCTGTGGGCAACAAAAATCCATCTGGAAATGTGGCATCCACTCACCCTCTGCGTTTTCACTGGGAGCTGCAATCCTGAGCTGCTCCCAATCGGCTATCTTGGATCCCTCTCCCAAAATAATCTTCTTTGACTCCATTTCTCACATCCAGGGCACATTGGTAAAAGGAGTGGGCTCCCAAAGCTTTGAGAAACTCCACCTTTCTGACGTTGCAGGGTTCAGCTCCCACAACTGCTTTCATGGGCTGGCATTGAGTGCCTGTGACTTTTTCAGGTACATGGTGCAAGCTGTTGGTAGCTCTACCATTCTGGGGTTTGGAGGACAGTAGCCCTCCTCTCACAGCTTCACTAGGAAGTACCCCAGTGGGGACCCTCATTGAGTCCACAACCCCACATTTTCCTCTGCATTGCCCTAATAGAGGTTCTCCCTGAGGGCTCCACTCCTGCAGCAGGCTTCTGCCTGGACATTCACACTTTTCCATAATCCTCTGAAATATAGGTAGTAGAGTCTCAACTCTTGCACTTTGTGCACCTACAGGTTTAACACCATCTGGAAGCCACCAAGTCTTATGGCTTACACCCTCTGAAGCAGTGGCCTGAGTGGTACCCAGGCCCCTTTAAGCCATAGCTGGAGCAGGAGCAGCCAGAATACAGGGAGCAGTATCCTAAGGCTGCACAGAGCAATGGGGTCCTGGGCCTGGCACAGGAAATCATTCTTCCCTCCTAGGCCTCCATGTCTGTGATGGGAGGGACTGCCATAAAGGTCTCTGAAATGCCTTTGAGGCCTTTTCCTGTTGTCTTGGATATTAGCACTTGGCTCCTCTTATGCAAATTTCTGCAGCCTACTTTTACTCTTCCCCTGAAAATGGGTTTTTCCTTTCTACTACATGGCCAGGCTAGAAATTTTCCAAACTTATGCTCTGCTTCCCTTTTTTAAAATGTTTCAATTTCAGGTCATTTCTTTGCTCATGCTTATGAACATAAGTTGTTAGAAGCAGCCAGGTAATTTCCTGAACATTTTGCTACTTACAAACTTATTCTGGCAGATACCTTAAATCATCATTCTGAAGTTCAAAGTTCCATAGATCCCTAGAATAGGGGAATAATGCAGCCAACCTCTTTGCTAATGCATAACAAAAGTGGCATTTGTTCTAGTTTCTGATAAGTTTCTCATCTCCATCTAAGACCACCGCAACCTGGACTTCATTGTCTGGGTCACTATCAGCATTTTTGGCACAACAATTTAACAATACTCTAAGAAGTCCTAAACTTTCCCTCATCTTCCTGTCTTCTTCTGAGCCCTCTACATTCTTCCAGCCTCTGCCCATTACCCAGTTCCAAAGCTGCTTTCACATTTTCAGATATCTTTATAGCAATACTTGACTCCTGGTACCATTTTTCTATATTACTATATTCTCATACTGCTATAAAGAAATACCTGACACTGGGTAATTTACAAAGGAAAGAGGTTTAATTGGCTCACAATTCTACCATACATACAGGGAGCATGGTAGCATCTACTTCTGGGAAGGCCTCAGGGAGCTTTTACTTGTGGCAGAAGGCAAAGCCCAAATAGTTATCTTACATGGCAGGAGCAGGACCAAGAGAAAGAGAGAAAGGGGAGGTGCCACAAACTTTTAAGCTACCAGATCTCATGAGAACTTACTCACTCTCAACAGAACAGCACCAAGTAGTAATTCTTCCTCTGTGATTCAGTCACCTCCCACCAGTCCTCACCTCCAACACTGAGGATTACAATTTGACATGAGATCTAGGTCAGGGAACAGATCCAAACCATATCATTCCCCAAACTGAAAATGACTGGAAAATGGATAAGTAACTTGTGGTATATCCACACCATGCAATGTTGGCTACTACTTCTAAACCACGGAACACTGGCTCAGGTTCTCTTGTTATTGCAGTCATGTAGGACAGGACTGCAGTCATCTGAAAGTTTGACTGGGGTTACAAACTCTTCTCCCAAAAGGGCTTGCTCATATGGCTGTTTGCAGAAGGTCTCAGATTTTTGCCACATAGCCCTCTCCATGTGGCTGTTTGGTGTCCTTATGACATAGCTGCTGGCCTCAAACACATGAGAGATCCAAGAGAGGAAACTGCTGTGGCATAGCTAACTGCAAGCTGATTCTGGTCCTGCCGTTAGGTTTTCTTGATTAATGTTGGACCAAAGGCTTCTAATGAAAATGTGTGAACTACTGATACACAACAACAACAACATGGGTGAATCTCAAAAGCATCACATTGAATGAAACAACCAGATACAAGAGTACTTACTATATGATTTTTTAAATTTTATATGAAGCTATAGAAGGCAAAACAAATCTATAATTTTTTAAAAGACAAAAGTACTCTTTTGTATCTGGTTGTTTCATTCAGAAACAATATGATTTTCTTTATTTTATATGAAGCTATAGAAGGCAAAACAAATCTATAATTTTTTAAAAGGCAAAATAGTGGTTGCCTGAAGACCAGAGTAGGCAGAGATTATTTGGAAGAGCCATGAGGGAACTTCCTAGGGGGATAGGATATTATATATCTTAACAGGACTTTAGGTTACATCGGTCTATGCATTTGTCAAAACTCAAAGAATAGTACACTTAAGAATTACATGTTCTTTATAAATTGTATTTAAAACAAAAAAAGTTCTAAACAAATTCTTGTTTTTGATCATAACAAAATCATCATTAATGATATGTTGCTGAAATGTTTGCAGGTGAAGAGTACTGATATCTGCAGTTGACATTGTATTTAAAAATAAGATGTGCATTAAAAATAGGTGAAAGGATGGATGGATGGATGGATAGATGGATAGATGACTAGATATGTAGGTAAAACAAAACAGCAAATGTTTATTGTAGAATCTGAATAGTGGGCATTTTTCATAATAAAATGTCTAAAAGGAAAAAACAACAAAAGTGAGGAGACACTACTTCCTGTATCTGTAGCCCTGACTCTAGCTTGGGATAAATGCCATTGATGTACATTTGGAGAGGCAATGACAGATCTCTGCTCCTTACCTTTGTGCAGGAAAAAGACTGTGCTTGGACAGACTGAGAACAACTGTGGCACAGGACTGGAAATACTGGCTATGCTGGACCATCAGTTACTTACAGAGGCTTAAACCTCCTGAAGAACACAGATCAACATGGATTAAGGTTGCCAGTGGCAACTAGAATAGCTAAGAGTATGAAAGAGATACTCCAAGACCTGAATTTCACATTCCAGGCTATACATGATTCACAAGTACTTTTATGAAATGTCTTGGCAGTTAAGATCTAACATATATTGACATAGTTTACTAGACATAGCTACAATTCTCTATATCAGCATCTCTAGTACATTCTGTTATAATTTAATTCATATTTTTTTCTGCTGAGTCAATCTGAAATGGTAACCATTTTTATTAATGGAAGTCAGATGGAAACCACTGATAAGTTAGTCACTGCATTAATTACTGCTGGACCATCTGATGGGGTGTACGCATGTCTCCTTCCTACTGGGTCTCAAAGCTGGCTTCATATTAGAATCACTTGGAAAGGTTTTAAAGCAATAGCGATGACAGCCACCCTGTGGCAACTCAGGAGGAGTGGGCAACTCAGGAGGGAGGCCTGGGCATTGGTACATTAAAAATGCTCTCCTGGTGATGTTAATATTTGTCACATAATTAGGTCTTCAATTTCTAAAAGTTAAAACATCTTCAAAGGGACTGCAAGGAAAATAAAGTTTTGCTTTAAAAAATATGCTATTGATGGCAAAGTTTCTTAACTTTTGTAGGTATCTTTTCTTTCCCGGCTCTTAGAAATACTTATCGAAGTGTGATGGGTCAATAAATTCACATTCAAATAGAACAAACATCAGTTTTGGATTTCCAGTAGTAAGATTTCACTGGCAGAAATTATTATTATTGAATGTTATTGAAATTGAAATGAAAATGCTCCTAGTAAATGAAAATGCTATTAGTTTCCCAAATTCTGATGTGTGTATGTCTGACTGGTATAGCTGGTTTACCTTATGGCAGGCTAAGCATGTGCTTAAGGCAGACAACAAAATATCTTTTTAGAAAAAGCTTCACATTAGATATTTCAAAAGTAGCCTTAAAGTAGTCAAATAAAGAAAAAACATTGAGTATTATGTTGGCATTTCTTCCACTTATTCTATTTATCTATTGGAGGTGGAGAGGAACCATAGCCTTTGCAAGGATAAACGTCATGGAAGGTCTTCATCATCCTGGATGGGGAGTGGAAGGTGCTTCTGCAAAGGAAGCATAACTATTATTTTCTGCCATCTCTCCTTCCTGCTTTGCTCCCCAGCTCAGGTGTCCACACCCATTCAATCAGAAAGTCAAAGAGTCCGAGGGCAGTGGAGGGAGCTTGTGCCTGGCCCAGAGGGTTTTAAAGTATGAACTGGATTGAGAACAACATGCTGATTGTTCTTTGTTTGCTGAGACTGGCTTGGTGCCAGCGCAGAGCTGCCTGGCTCTGAAGAGCTTCCAGAGCCTAGTGACCAGGTACGGGCAACCAGCACTGGCTGCCGGGGTGGGGGTAGCAGGGAGCACAGGAGGCACTTCATAGATGGTCAGAAACTTCACCACCAAACTTACTGGGCAGGTTCCACCTCAAGTTTTATCTTATCAGAGAAAGGGACAGAAAATAGTTAAAAAGTCAGACCAGTAACAATCAAAACACAAAACTCAAGGAGGAAGGTAGAGAGGTTATTATCCCACTGAACTCTAAATGTACAGGCACTCCCCCAGTGTAGGGGTTGAGACTAAATGTCAAAACTTTTGTTGATCTTTAGGATGTTTGACCTGCAGCAAGTAAAAGGGCAGAAAAATTACCAGACCGAGTTTTCAGGGATGTTGCAGAATAACCCTATCAATGCAGCCCCCCGATTGTGGGTAACAGAGAACCTCAGGAAGGCAACCTCCCTTGAAAGCAAAACTTTCTGAAAAAGAGAAAAAGTTTTTTTCTCTGTTTTTACTAGACACTGAAGAAGTGAAACAGTGGACAGTCATTGGCTTTCCTGATGTATTTGTACTGTAAACAAATTTAAACATATGTAGAGGAAAACATACTCTTCAGAAATGGACATGCACAAAACTGTCATTTGCAGTATCTATGGGTGGTGAGTTTGAGGAAGAATTTTACTTTCTTTTGTGTATATTTCTAGATTGCCTTACTTACTTTATATATGTGTGTATATATGCAAAGACCATGCATGTCTTTAAAACCCAGAAAAAATAGGAAGCTAGTTCTGTAGTAAATTTTTTTTTTTTAATTGCAAAATGTATACTCTTGCCCACCTATTTAATTAAGGGAGGATGTGTGGATACACTGGGCTTTGAGCTGGTATTCCCTGTGTCTATCTCTCTGGGGGAAAAGGAATGGAACATGATAAAAAGGAAAATTCCTCATTAACATGACTGGCAGAATAACGATCATGTTGATAGTATTTTGTCCATGGAGACTTTGAAAAGGATAGAGGGAGAGATTTCTATCTCAAGGAAAACTTCCAATTCCTTCCTGAGGTTATTTAAAATTTATAAGGCCATAAAAAAACAGGGCTGAGACTTGTCTCCTACCATTTTGACAAACTGCCAAATAGTTTTCTTTTCCTGGAAACAATGCTATTTAGGTCCCATTTTCAGTTCTGCGAAGATGCCAGGCAGAAGTAGGGCACTTCGAAATGTATCAGTTAGTTAACTCATCCCAGTTTGGCTCCAGCCATTCATCATCTGCCTTTGACCTTTTACCTTGTTTCTGTCTTCCATCACTAGGGCAGAGCTGCAATGCATGGAAATATCAAGTAGGATATTGTGAGAAAAGAATGAAACCAAACAAAAACAAAACCAAACTAAAACTATATGAGTGAGCTGGGACTGATAGCATTGTCTTGATGCCCATTTTAAAGATGAAGAATTAGAATTGGAAAAGTTCTAGAATTTGCCCTTCGTTATGCAGCAGCTCCCTGATTTTGCCCTAGGGCTGCTTGCACCTTGGTGTGGTCAGCGAGTGGCTGATGACTCTCCTGCATCCGCACAAGCTTCAGGAGCAACTCTAGCTACAGATTTGCAAATACCCTTTCAGCTGAAATGCCACTCGTCAGACTTAGTGCTAAGACCACAGGGGCAGCAATTTATTGGGGCTCAAGTGGATCGGTGCCATTCGTGAACATGGTTGTATTCTAATTTTAAATAATCATTTTATATACATTTTATTTTAAATTACATAAGGAATACATACAGTCATAATGTAAGTAATTACGGCAGTATGAAAGAATTACGGGGGCCAAGGGAAAACTCCTACTTTGTCCTCTGAGATTTCGCTGAAAAATCAACTCACCAAAGGCAGATTAATTGGAGAAAAGGCATACAAATGTATTCATGTGCACACAGGTAGAACCACAGAGCGATTACCACTAACCCTTCAATGGGGTGCAGCAGCTTATACACCACCTGGAAGTTACAGAAAGAATGAGGGCTCAGAGCATGACCAAAAACAGGTTAGGGTTGAAAATCAGGTGTCGGTGGCAAGACAGTTATGGGAGAGGACATCTATCTGTCTTGCCTCATCCACTGTGGAATAAAGAATTCCCTGTGGAAACTTTGAGGGGTTGAAATACGTCTTACAGAAGAGAAAAATCTCAGTTCTCAACTAATTAACCTGGGGTCTACATGTACCCTGTGCCAACCCACTAAGTCAACAAATCCAGACACATGAATCTGTGAAGACAGAAGATACTCAGGTTATAAGACTGCTCCATTGCTTAGAATTTTTCTTAAGTACCCGAGAAACCTATACCGACATGCCTCAGAAAGCTGTTCAAAGGAGTATAAAACAATCTGATAGCTTCATCATGTCCTTGGGAAAGGAAGGAGTGTTTCAAACTTGCTATTTATAACTAAGCACTTAATTGAAACTTCATATATGCTGTCCAAAGACAAAATTACAACATGCCTCAGAAAGCTGTTCAAAGGAGTATAAAGCAATCTGATAGCTTCATCATGTCCTTGGGAAACGAACGAGTGTTTCAAACTTGCTATTTATAACTAAGCACTTAATTCGAACTTCATATATGCTGTCCAAAGACCAAATTACAATAAATTTAGTTTAAAGATCTTAATTGGATTTTATTTGTGATTCTAGAATTCGGCAACATCTCATTCTACAAAATGGAATGTGTTCTGATGAACTGAACAGAACAGGTTAGTTTTATAGACAGAAAAGGGTTGAGAAAAACAGAATCAGAAAACAAAAAGCAAGTTGGTTATTTCTAAGCTCCTTGTCAAGATTAAAGCAGAGAGGACTTCCTTATCATGCCAGCTAAAACTGGCTTTGTGTGGGGATTTGGCTATCTCTCACTCTCCTGATTTCTCAGAAGGTCATGTAAAGAGCTTAGTTTTGGTTTGGTGACATGGAACTTCTGCAGGAGTGACTACATTTTGGTTTGGTCTGTTGAACCTAGGGCAGGGGCTTGATCTAAACCAATGGCTTCTACAAAGTTTATTTAATAATGTAAAATGCAGGTTTGAATTTGATAATCTCCAAAGTCCGTTTTGACTTTTTCTTTAGTCATTCCTAAACTTAAATACCTGTAGAAATAATCATTGCATACATTATACCATTCCCGGGGGAAAATTTTTTTGACTCATTCCAGGTACAATGTAGATATTGAGAAAAAAAAAAAGAAAAAGTGTGTGTGTTGGGGATGGGGGTGGTATGAAGAGTGAGATAATAGAAGGGTAAATTTGTGTCCTAGGTTATATTAATTGTAGGGGTCAAGGCCCTTGAGCCCCTGAGGTTTCATGGAAAAATCACTTCACAAAAGGCAGATTAATTGGAGAAAAATCATAAAAACTTATTTAACGTGTACACACAGGAGCCTTGTGAATGAAGACCCAAAAATACACAGAAAATTGTCCATTTTTTGCTTAGGTTCAACAAAGTATGGGTAGAGATGCAGAAGTATGATGGGACAATGAGGGTATGATCTAATGCTAGTAGATGGAGTGGAGAAACCC